>VXBP01002543.1:476656-542623 GCA_013400115.1 Rhinopomastus cyanomelas
TTGATTTCAGTGGGTTTTGGATCAGCCTTGCAAGGGTAAAAGGCAGTTTTGAAGCTACGTAGCCACAAGCTACTATCAGTTCATAAGCGCTGTGTGCCACAGGCAGCTGCAGAGTGAGAGACAAAGGTATAAAGCACAAGACTGTGAGAGCAGGGGTGTTTTTAAAAGGTGCAGAGCTTTGCAAGGAGGTGTGAGGAAATGCTTTTGGGCATAGCCAGGAGAGACTAGGATATGTAATTTATATAACACTGGTATAGCTGCTGTGTAGCAGAGATTTGTTTGGGAAAAAGGCAGTTGTTTGCTCTTTTTCTCTTACCTGGCTCTATAGCCCATAAGAATAGATGCAGAAATGGGCAAGATGATCTTTTGAGGTCCCTCCCAACCCCTAAATTTCCGTGAAAATGAGTGTTACTAGCAAGATGAAAGGAGTTAATTTTTAAGTGTTGAGCAATTAAAAAAATAATAAAGAATCCATTCTGTCAGCTCCAAAAAGGTGACAGGTGGGGACTGGCTTATTGTGTTTTGCTTAAACTGAATGTTGAGAATGGATTCCACCAAGACCCAAGGGCCTCATCTCCCCTTGCTTCCCCCAGTACGGTCCTGTTCTGCACAGAGGTTACACTGGTGTCATCTTTGATTCTCAGTTGTTGATTACCCCTTTGTATTAGCATGATTTCAAGGAAGTGGAGACCCATTATCAAAGCAAGCAGTGGTGTGGGGTGAAAATGCACTGCCTGCCTTCTTCTAAAGGAGGTGCTGTGTTAGTTTGTTGGGTTTTATCTTTTTCTGCAGAGGATGAGCTCTTGCCTGGGTACTGTTCTGGTATGAACCACGCCAGCTGTATTTGCCTTTACCTGTGGATAAGAAAGACCTTGCTGTGGTGGATAACAACACATCATGAAACGTATATCCAAGGTGTAGTCCAAGGTGTTCTCCTTCATCATTCTGTCTTCTGCTCTTTTTCCTTCTCAAGGGTGCCACTACAGTAAATCATCTCTAAATACCCCGCTAGGGCAGTTCTTCATCAAGATAGGTCCTTGACTCAACAGCACCCAAGTGAAATGGTTATTACTGCTCTGGTTTGCACTGCTGTCCCACCCAGCAGTGCCCTAAGGGTGTGCAAGGCTGGGCCAAGGTCAGAGGTCTGTTCTTCCTGCTGAGCAGTGTCTTGGAAATACCTGGTGTTTCATCTGCCCTTGGCCATGCAATACTGTGACCCCGTGAGACAAGGATTTAGGGAAGGCAGTGAGTGAAGCCACCAGATGGTGCCCTAGGTCCTCTCTGCTCCCTTTCCTGTCCCCTGTCTGCCCACAGCCCCCTGCCAGCTCCCCTGGTAGCCCCCAGACCACAGACTCCCGGGGTTGGCACCTACAGCCATGCAGAACATCCCCAGCTATGACTGTCTTCTACCCTTGGGGTTAATGTCTCTGGCACTCCTCACAGCTCTGTGTCATGGCCCAGGTGCCACCAGCACCTGTGAAGACATGGGATCTGGACAAATGAAGAACCAGACTGGATGGTATGCTGGATGCAGTGTCTTGGCACAGGGCTGTCCACATAAGGGATACTGACACCATCACTGGGTCAGACTGGTATCTGAAATGCAAAATGGGGCAGATTTTGGGAGATGCAACCACTTTCTTTCACTGTTTGGAAATGGCATCTTCTCTTGGGTTTGGTGTCCGGGGAGAAAAGCCTCATGCTGCTTCTTTTCTCTGCTATGTCAGGAAGATGCCAAAGGCTCAGATGCCGTGTTCTGTGTTTTGGGATTATGTGGTGGTCAAGATTTGCTACGCACAGCGCAGTATCACTAGGAGTTTATAAAGGGAAAAGAAGGTCAGAGAGCACCAGTGACAACCTGATCTCCAAGGGAAGAGAAGAATGTGAACGTTCAATATATTTTCTTGCTTGATTCTAGAGCAAGTCAGTTTCCATCTGCTGTCAGGGATAGAATGTTTTTCATTGTTAATGATAAAATAGAAGTGCAGGTTACTATTAGTAACTAGTGTGTTATGAGGTACTGTACTATTAATAACTGCCAGACTGTTATGAGCTGTGGATCTGCAAGGTTCATAGCACCAGCGCTGCAGCGACACAGCCATCTGGGAACAAAGCTTGATGATGCTTTGACAACACCAGGCAGGTTCCTGGTGAGAAGTGATGCTGGAGGGTGAGTTATCAGCTTCTGGCATGGACTGTTGGGCAGGAGGAGAGGGTTCTCGTTTCTGGGAGGGAGTCTTTCTCGTCACCAGCCAATGAACTTCTCCTGGAGCTCATCTTTCCTTCAGCTCTTTGAAATATATGGGTTGTGTTTCATTGCTCTGGGCCACATGAAGATTTGGATATACAGCTGGCAGGGCCAGGCAGGTCAGCCACCTTGCTTTAAGGAGTCAGAATGTAATTATCCAAATTGGAGCAGGGTGAACATGGAAAAGCTAACATATGGACTTCTTCAAAATGTTATGTCTTTTAATAACCTGTCAGGGCCTCTGGTTTTTATCCCAGCTGAAATATTCTTCTGCCTAGCCTACAATTTTACGCAATGATATCTGAGCATTTCCAGGGGTAATAATCGCACCTGAAATACCTGGACCACAGTGAGCTTCCCTCCCTTGCGAGGGAATTAGGCCTGTAATGTGGCTAACGATGCTTTTGGCACTGACATGTGCCATTAAAATAAAACATTTCAGAAGTCCTTGCAAGGCTCAGTGTGACGTTTCAGCTTCATACGTGGAAAAAATGGAGACTTGGGAGGTTAAATGACACCTCCAAAATTGCACAGGATCAGAGGTGAAGTCAGAATTCAGGTGCCCATGTTCTTATTTGCATCAAGTTATCCAGCTAAGAGCAAATAGCTGGCTAAGTAGGAGCTGCTGAGCTCCTTACAGTTTAGTACAGAAAGTTTTTTCCTGAGTCACCAGCACTGATTTCTTCAGCACTTTGCTTTTCATTTTTGATTTCTCATGCAGCTATCGATCATGCTCACATCTGCCTCGTTGAGGTCTGTTTCCTGGGGTAGCAGAGCTGCAGGAGAAGTTACTGCTTTCTTCTCCAGAGGTATCCACCATTTTGGCAGTAAGGAAAACTTGTTAGAGCCAAATTACCATGGAAAGCCAAAATACATATGCTGTAATTTCCCAAATTAATGTTTGCAGAGAGAACGTGCTGAGTTGCTGCTCATCCATCCATTAAAGTCTTCCAGATTCCTAGAGAAGTTCCTGAGCTTGCTGAGAGGGTTTAGACAAGGAAGAGCAAATGGCTGCAGCTGATTTGCAAAGGCTCTCTCTGCTCAAGAGGAAGGGAGTCAGGGAAGTCCCTTACCATCCCAACAGTGAGGTGCTGGAAAAGAAGGAGGTGTGAGGCGAGGTGATAATGCTGGTAAGTCCATGAATGGAAATGTTTGCCATTCTTTTTAATGTTTAAAGGAAACCACAGTTTTGAGGTGATGTAATTCCTGCTCGGTTGGGTTGTTTATTCAAGCAGCACAGCACTGCACCAGCATACGGGGAAGAGAAAGTAAAACTTCAGCTCTCTTGGGATTTCTGTGTGAGTTCAGACTCCTTAGGGGCAAGGCCAGGTGTGAATCTGAAGTACAGCAGCTCTTCCAATGTAACCCTGTGTACAGGGTGGCCTTTTGCTAAGGCACATGCAGAAAGGAGGTCGGGGTTTGGAGAAATCAGTTTAACACACAGAGCTGCAACTCTTCTTCTTCCCCTGGCCAAAAGATTTAAAATAATCTTGCTGTCCATAAAAATCAGGTTAGCTATTTTGGGTTTTGCAGAGCTAAAATGAATGCAGCATCTCTCATTTCCAGTCATAGTAAGTCACCAGATATCAATTGTTAATTGCTTTATTAATCTTGAATCTTCAGAGCTGACAGTGCCTGTCGTAGTGCCTAGACAAGGGTTGCATTTAAAAGACAGGAGAAGATGTTTCTTTAAACATAGCTTGCAAGGTAAGCACGTGAAATTACAGAGAGGTTTATAACGTATGCTGCCCTGAGAAAGATGGGCCATTAGGCAGGGTGCAAGTGAAACAGTCAGAGGTTCGTGATAAACTAGGGGGTGTGATGAATTAATTTCAGCATATGCTTCAGCAATTCATTACAAGACTATCTCAAGCCCAAGCATTAGTATTGTATTTGCTGTATGTTTGTGCGTGTGTTTTACATTCAAGTACATAAGCAGAAAGGTTTCCTTCCTTAAGATCATGACATTTCTATGTGGAGAAAAGCCACTTAAGGGGAACAGTTATGGGGGACTGTACCTTTGTGTACATTGTGCGTGGTTGGACTGATAATTGGCACTGCACGTTCCTCCCTAAGGGGTGTTGTGAAAAAAATTTAGACCAAATAAGAAAAGACATTCAACCCCCTTACAGAACACTCTAGAGATAGGATAAGGGGGAATGGTTTCAAGGTAAAAGACAGTGGATTTAGATTAGATCTTAGGAAAAAATTGCTCACTAGGAGGGTGGTGAGGCACTGGAACAAGTTGCCCAGGAAGGCTGTGGATGCCCCCACCTGGGAAATATTCAAGACCAGGCTAGATGGCTTCTGGGCAACCTGCTTTAGTGAGAGGTGTGTCTGCCTATGGCAGGGGGGTTGGAACGGGGTGGTTTCTGAGGTCCCTTCCAAATGAAACCATTGTATTATTCTTTGAAAAAAATTGGTTGTTTTTCCTTTTTTCCCCCCTTCTTTTGTGTATGCGGCACATCCAGGGTGAGCAGCAACATGGTGTATCAGCATTTGCTTGGGAGGAACATATTATGCTGTCAGGTCTCCTCTTCCATGTGACAGGCAGACAACAATACGTGGTGGCACAGTGTGATGTAAAGGAGTAATGGGCACAGCTTCAAGTTGGCTTCCCTGTGTTAGAAAAAGGACTTGTCTTCATATCATCCCGCTAAGTAATGAATAATAAACCCTCTGCTTCTTTTTTACTTCATTCCAATTAATTGCTGAATCTGGATGCCACAGACTTCTTGAGAGAGGTAAGTGCTGTCCATCTATTCTAAGGTTCATGTAGTCCAAGGGAACATTACGGTGACGATACCAAAATGCTGGAACACTGTCACCACTGTTCTTAGTAGATGATGAGCCAGTGACCTCTCAAGAACATTCCAGTGATAAAAGGGAAAAGTTCTGACACCGCCCACAACCTCCACAACCCCTCTGAATACAGCACTCCCTCCTTGGCTACCTGCTGGAACTAAGCATGGTCATTTTGGTCTGCAGTTGTCTCCAATAATAGTGTAGAGAAGGTTTCCGCCATGTACTTGAGTTGAGACCTACTGCTCTGCAGATGTCCCAGTTTAGTGGGCACCTAGAGGTTCCAAAGGCATATTGTCATCTTCTAATCCCTTCCTGGAGTCCAGGTTTCTTAAATAGTTTCTCGTGTGCTTTGCTCCACCCAGTCTTGTGTGAATCAGGTGATGGGAGCTCCTCTGGGATGCAGCCTTGTAGTTAATGTTTCCTTTGCTTAATTTAATTTAATTTACATTTTTACCATTTGTACTCCCTCAGACAACCCTCAACAGTCTTTCTCACTCCCTGGTTCTTCTGCACCCTGAAGTTCTCATACGCAATTCCCGTGATGCTCTTCACAGTTGTTACTTGGCCAACCTACACACGCTGTAATCCCTTCCAGCTTTTTTATCATTTTGTGTTCCTCTATTTTTTTTATTTCCCTTCGAGTTGTTGACATCTAGCTAGCATCGAGTTGGCCATGTCTTCAAACTGCGGTCTCACCACTATATTAAAAAATGGGACTACTGTCTGTATCTGTGAGAAGAGGTCTCTGCCTTTACAACCCCAAATTAAATTAACTGCATGATTTTTGCAGCCATATCACATTGCAAAAACATATTAAATCTGCTGTCTACTGTCTCCCTGAGGTCTTCTGGTGTTTCTGCTTTCAGTGCTTGAGCACAGATGAGTCCTCTCTTCACCTCAGCTTCCATCTCTCAGTAGCTTGTATGTTGTACCTACTGCCTTTTTGGACACGTGGGATTGTTCAGGGTTCCTCTTTGAGGAAAAGCAGTGTGATTCCTTACACACAAGTCAATTATATCTATTGTTTTTAGCATGAAATAGCATGTCTCCACCATTTCCTCTCCAAGCTGTGATAATCTGACGCAGTGCAATTAAAAGGCACGTTACTACCTTTGGTTTCCAGATTTTGCTATTTATATCTGTAAAGCACTGGCCTGTGTGGTAATACTCTGCAACAATCAGTTTGAACGTCGCATACCAAGGATCACGGGTTGGAACTCTTTTCCTGTTCTTTCTGTAGGAAGTTTCTATCCCAACTGTCAAGAATATGGATTAGATTTTCTTTGGTGGGGAATGACATATTAAAATGTTGCTTTGTGCAGGAGTCATCTTTCTATAGGTGGCTCATCACTCTGAAATTAACTTCCCTGGGAAATAAGGTCTATCGCAAAAATTGCTGTTGTCCTCATTTTCTCTGGTTTAAATGCAGACTAAAGTGAGGGAATGGGGAAAAAAAAACCCTCTCATGAAATCAAATGACTTTGTACCATTCATCATTTTCTTTCTGGGGAGAGAACAAGAAAAACAAACCCTCTACATGACAGATGTTAGTCAGGTCAGCTAATGCAGTCCTAGAAGGTACTTGGATATTACGTTTATGAAAACAGTGTAAGAATCAATACAGAAGGGAATAAATTTTATCATATTCTATTTCACAGATAAGAGAATCTGGAAAAATTGATTAAAGCAGGCAAGACATTAAAAGTGGTGTTGTAGTCATGATGGTCTGAAGATCCTAGGGAAGCATGGTTTCTGGTGAAAGGTAATATCTTTTATTAGATCAACTGATAGAGATGGAAAAAGCAAACAAGCTTTTGGGCCCAGGGTCCCTTTATCAGATCTGACAGAAAGCAACAATATTCAAGCTAACTACAGATTAGATACAATTGCTCTTAGTTTAATCTAATTATATTAATCAATTTGACCACTACAAAAAAAAAAAGAAAATAGGAGCACCTATGGAGAGGAAAGGGATGTGAGCAGAAGTGACTGACAGGCTGCTGGCTCTCTGCTAGACCACTAGCAAAAAAGGGTTGTTTGTGCTGGTGATAAAGGGAGAGGTCAGCAGGGAGGTGGTAACGGGCCAGGAAGGCAATGTGTCTGTTAAATCCATGAGCTTTAGTATCTAGGGATTGTGAATTTTAATTCTCAGCTTTATATTTTGAGAACAATTTTTAGGTCTCCTTTGGGATAAGGATTGAGGGGTTGGAGCTGTTGCTGTCTGACAAATACTCTCCTAATGATGAGTATGCATTTCTGTCCTTTATTAGCTGGCTGTCTGCGCTCATTCTAGGGCAGCAATTATTTAGGTTCACTCACTTAGTTTCTGTGGGGTTATTTCGTGTGCTGATGCGATGAACTGTAGAGATTTGGGACGAGTACATGCAGGAACAAAGAATTTTGGTGGTTTTGCTGTGGGAGGAAGGGCATTGATTATGCTGTCTGTCGAGCAGTGCTGGCGTATTTCATGTTTGATGCTCTGGCAGTATCTGGTTCTATTTCATGTGTTTTCATCTGCGGATTTGCTTCCTGTAATGAGCTGGGAAAGGGAGAGCCTGAAGGTTAGGAGAAGAGACAGGGAAAAAAATCTTTCCGAGGCAGTAATTAAAAAGATTATTTTATGTGTGGATTTCAGCATGGAACATTATCGCTATCAGGGTCACATGGTTGCAGGAGGGAATGCTACAGCAGAAGCTCTGAAATAAAAAGCAGAAAAACAAATTTGCAGAAAGCTAACAGTTAGAGACTTTGCCAGTCTTTGTTAATTTTGGTTGCATTTAAAACACTAAGTAAACCTTGATCCTTTGAAAAGTGATTTTCTCAAATAGCTGTTGTTGCTGTTGTATCTTTATTGTAGAGAATTCATTTCTGTTTCGCTGGAAGAGTGACCTTGCTGGATAAAGCAGATCACCAGTGTTACCTCAGAGCAGGTGCAACAATATTTGTGGGGCTGACTGAATCTCACAGCTTCTTGGTGCATTTTGGATGGCTGCTGGTCTTATTGCATCCACTTTATAGAGGAAGTTTTATGGTCTGTAGGTTCTTGTGTATCTGCTACCTTGTGGGGTGCCATTTTTTAATGTCAATTGTGGTGCCTAGAAAGCTGATGCCAGCGTAGCAGCAATCTTGGGACTGACTAGAGCAGCAGGGAAGCTGCTCATTGAATTTGTGGTTTTATTTGATGGAGGAGTCCAAGGTTTTTTGAGCTGTCTGAATCTCTGATAGAAATGTCATCTCTGTTTCCTGTACACGGCCTGGCTTGGCAGTGTAATGTTTTTCAGATTTGGCTTGTGAAGAAAAATGGCATATTGGGGTATTAAGGAGCTGCAGAAAGGTGATCTCTCCCTGCCCCACACTTAGAGCTTGGCAAACAAAAGTTGATGACTAAATGCTGCCTGAAGAAGAGAGCTGGATGCTTACTGCATGATGTAGCAGATACAAAAATTTCACATGATGTTAAAAACAAAACCCAAATGACTGAATGCTTTGAAGAAAAATCTTTTGGAAGTTGTTAAATGCAAAGACCTCAACTGTGGGTCAGGAAGTGCCTGACCACAGGGTCACCAGGTAATAGGGGAATTCTTCTCTGGCAGCATTGTGGTCTGCTTGTTGGAGCCAACAGCCAGTCTTACGGTTTGTCTGTTCAGCATTCTCAGAGGCAGGGTGCTGATCTGACTCAGTAGTGCTATTTTTCTGATGTCTTCTAGAGAAAAGGAGGGGTTTTCCTCGCTTTTATTGTGAGCCACAACTGGAACGCACATAATTACATTTTAATTTACTTTCCAGACTCCGGCAGGCCCAGGCCTATGCATCAAGTCTTGAAGTGCAGCAGGAGGGGAACAAAACCACGGTTCAGGGGTCTGTTTTAAGAGTAGGTATAGTCCTACCCCTCATTAACAAAGGTTGGCAAAGCCCCTGCAACATTTAACTGTAGGGCGGCCGTCCCTCTAGGAAAGCCAGTGCCTGCGCGAGGCCCGCGATAGCTCCAAACCCCACCGAGGCTCCGGGGGAAGGCGGGGAGCCGAATGGGATGGGGTGGGGGCCGGAGGCAGCGCCCTGCCCCGCCGCCGCCTCCTCCTCCAGGCAGCGCTGCGAGATGCCAGAGCCCTCCTCCGCGCCTGGCCCCGCCGAGGGAGCCCGCCCCGCCGGCAGCTCCTCCTCTTCCCCCCCCCGCGTCGCCGCCGCTCTGCCAGCAGCCAGTCGGGCCTGAGACCCGCGCCCGGCTGCGGGGCCTTCCCTGAGAGCCGGCGGAGGGCGGCCAGGGGAGAGGAGGGGAAAATAAAAACCAAACCAGCCAGAAAAAAGCCCCGGAGCCCGGTAACTTCGCGTCACATGAGCTGACAGGAGCCGGACCCACTCCCCTCGGCGCAACAAAGACTCGGGATCCCGCTCTGCCCGCCGCGGGCCGGGGCGGGCCGGGCCGGGGCTGCCATGGGACCCTGAGCGCCGCCCCCACAGGTAAGCGCCGGCCGTTACAGCTCTTGCCCGCCCGCCCCACCTTGCGCGAGTGGGCGCCCCCGCGCCTCGCAGAGGGAGGGGTGTGCGGGGGTCCCACCCTGACGGAGCGCGGCAGGCGGAAGGGGGACGACACCGGCGCCCCCTTCTCCGTCGGTTCCCCCTACTTCTCCCCCAGTGTGAGGGACGGAGCGGCCGGGTTGTGGAGAGCGAGGGAAAGGGGCTGCTTTCTCCCAGAGCAGGGGTCTCTGTCCCGGCTGCCCTTAATCTCCCATCATAGTACTTTATTTTTGATGGCGAGCAAACGGCTAGCGCCGCGCGGTGTGGTGCGGTGCCTCCTCCGTACCCACCTTCCCTTCGTCCATCTGCCTTCTCCCCCTCCAACTTACGGACCTTTTTGGCTGTTAACTAAAATAAAGATCGCCCTAACGTTCTTCCTGAAGCGTTCTTCCTAGCGAGCAGCCTTCCTCGAGCCGCGCTGCCGCTGGCAGCCGCTCGCCCGCCGGGACTGTGGCTGGAAGTTGCTGACTTGAGCCACCCGCTTCCCAAACGAGTCGCTGTGCAGCCACCGAGCGTTGTGGCTGTTAATTCCGGGTGGGCAGCGGTCTGGGGAGACCCCGGTGAGAAACAGCCGCACAAGGCTAGCGTATGAAGCCTGGGAAGGGCTCTCCCAGTTTTATTGTGTCTGGATGATGTAGAGGTTCGGAGAAGTTTGTGGGTAGGAGAAAGTGGTCCTGGAGAAGTGGGCTGTGGGTGCAGGAGGGACTTGCAGGGAGCTGTGGTGGCACGGAGACAGGCTGGAGGTCAGGGAAGAGTGGGCAAGGGGAGGGGGAGAGTGATGGAAACAGCGCCGTGGACAGCCTGGAAGGGGTCTTGTTCCGCTTAGTGCTCTCCCCTCTTTGTGTGCACAGCACTGTGAAGCTGCTTGAAGGGAACAGATTTTTATGTGTGAGGGGGTTTTTTTGTTTGTTTTTTCTTTTTTTTTTAATTTTAAAATTGATTCCATGACTTTCCCTACTGTGATATGAAAATGATGTGCTCCTGGGCATAGCTATTATCTTGCTTCATACAGCGAGTGGTTCAAGTCTTAACGCAGGCGCCTCTTAACCCTGGCTCTGTTCAACTGGGAGTGTCTCTAGGAAAGAGTTCTTCCCTGCATGGTTATCTTGGCTTGTGGAGACAGAGAAGAAACCACAGTTCCCTTTCAGAAGGAGGTGCTAGGCTGGCCTTTATAATTGCACTAAATCTCTTTGACTCAAAATGAAACACAAATAAAGCTATAAGTGAGGTCAGACAAGCCACCCCTGTCCCCTGTGTGGCTGGTGCTTGTGAGGGCAGAAGTAGCCCCAATGAAGCTGTTTGTTCAGGTCGTGGGGCAGAACTGTGGTCTATCAATAGAAAGCCAATGACACCTGCCAGGGAAGGTGGTGGGGAGGTGAAGGTGTCTGGCACCTTCTAGTGCACCTAGTGTGTTCCAAGATGTTTCACAGCTCCTCTCCCTGAAGGCTTTGGAAAGAAAGAGGATGCATGAGCAAGGAGGATCAGGTACTATTGACAGCCTCAGCTGTCCAAAGGCAACAAGTTAGTCACTTGTACCACTCTCACCTCAGTGTTTTTAGAGTGGTTCAAGGTCCCTGTTGCTGTCCCTCAGGGTGGACCAGATTTACAAGTTCATGCATATCTTTACACAGATTTGAGCGAGAGGATTGTTTTTAATGAGAGTCACAAATCTTATGTAGTGTTACTTCAGTTAAAACAGCAAATGTTCCAAAACTGTGAGAGTAGGCAATACTGATTTTTAATTCCTCATTTTTCCCCAAGATTCCTGTCCAGACTTCCCTCTCTTTGCAGATGCTTCTTGGTCATGGTGGGAAAGAGAAGGGAGCTTGCCTACAGCCAGCTCAACTTTGGCTGCTTAGGGTTTGATGTGGGGCTGTGTCATGTAACTGGCTGTGTCAAGAGGGCCTGAATTGGGACCCTGACTGTTCCATGTGGGTCAGTAGGTGCTATGGAAGACTAATGACAGTGGCCGACAATTTGTGTCTTCGCAAACTAGGAGAAAAGGTTGGGCTTTTCCCCTAGAGTCGATGGGAGATTTGGAGTGAAAGTTCATCTGTCCCTTCCCTTCAAAAAATATACAGCCCATTCTTGAAACTGAGTCATCAATTATACTTTATTTATACTTTACTATTATGAATTTGATGCACATTGGCCACCTACTCACTGAAAGTTTTAAGATACTCTTGTTTCGATTTGCACTGGCTGGGCTCAAAAAGGTGATGAGAGAGTTTCCTTGCTGTGGTCCCTTTTAGATCTAAGCAGAGCAGAAGAGTCTTAAAAGGGTTGTGACAATCCCTCTCTGCAGAGGTGGTGTAGGAGCATCTTTCTAGACAGCCTTTGCTGATGGGTGAGCTGGTAGCAGGTGAGATTGGGAGTAGGTTTGGAATGTTTTTGATGCCCTGTATGCTGGTCAAACTGGGAAGGGAGTATGCAAGGCTCTTGTTGGGAGCTAGGCTTGTGCTGAAGGCCGTGATGCCTTCTGCTGACAGACCAGCATTACCTTTAGACTCAAGGAGCTGAGCTTCTCAAGAGGTGTAGTGCAGGATTTGGAAATGTGGTGTCTGGAGGGCAAATTCCCTCTGTCGTGGAAGTCATGACAGGGATGCATGGATTCAGGAATGATTATTAGTGTCTGATGACCTGGCCAGGATTGTTTAATGACCCTGAGGAAGTGATAAAAGAGTTTGTATCCCATAATATTGGTTCTTGCTTTAAGATGAACGGCAAGGCTTTTGAAAGTGTGTCTGACAGCTCTCCAGTAACTGCAAATAGATGCAAATGTTAATTGCAGAATCATAGAATCCTTTGAGTTGGAAGGGACCTTAGCAATTGTCTAGTTCCAACCCCCCTGCCATGGGGCAGGGACACCTTTCACTACAGTCACTTGTTTTAATCATTTGAAACAAGTCCTCAAAAATAAGAGCAGATACAAATGCAAACTGTAGGCAGGAACATGAAATAAAATTGCTGTATTTTGGTACATTTAAAAACTGATGTCTAATCCTGCATATATGATTCAGCAAGTGACCCAGCAGCAGTTTATTCATTTATTTAAAACAGCTTTGTAGTTCACCTTGAAAACCACTTCCTGCCATATGGTGATATTATTTCCCTATGCCATGGTTTTTGCTAATTATCGAGACCATTTGCTTTAAAATAGGTGTTTTTAATTTCACAGCCTTATCTGCCTCTCTTGCTTGATCCTGCCCTGGAGTCAAGAGGCTGTGTCTGTTCATTCTCCATGGCAACAGGCTATGATTTACTTATTTCAATTTAATTAAAAAGCAGCTATCAAATTCTAGGCATCTTATATGTTCCTTATATTAGAAAAATATGAGTGGATTAGTCTCTGCAGCAGATCTGCCAACCTCAAAAATAAAATCTGCGGTGTGAGCCACTGGTTTCTTTCCCAGTCCACTCCCTGTGCAAGAGTTTAGGAGAGGGTGCAGTGCTGTGGCTGAGGTGGAGTGAATGAGGGGGCTGCTGGACTGGGGTTGTGGTAGGAGTTCTAGACTCCCATGGTGTTGCTGATAATACTGAGGTCCTAGTTTAAACCACAGCACTACCTGTTCAAGCCCATTAGGTCACCTCTATCCTGCTGGTAGTGTTTTGTAGCTGTTGGGAGGTGTCAGGGCTCAGTGGGTTGGAATGAGCATCCCAGACCTTGCCTGGAAAGGGGAGTGTGTTTTATGGCTTTGTGCATGGACTCCTGTTTTGCTGGGGCTGGTGCTTTCTGCAGCAGCCACATCTGCTGAGCTGTTGTCCATGCTAATGTGAGGTTGTGATGCCATCACAGACTTGGGTGAAAAGGGCACAGGTATCAGTGGGCACAAACTTCTGTACCTGCTGCAGTGAAGAAAGCAGAAAATGGCAGTTCTGCTTGAAATGCTACTGTGGCTATCAGCTGCCCCCACATGAAGGATTTTACAAGGCCAAATCCTTTGCATTGTGTTTGGCTTTTTGGTCCCTCTTGAAGCCTGTCCGTTTTTTGATGCGTGCATGATACGACTTTTGCTTATAAGCTAGTCGCTGCATGGAAGCCCACAGCATCCTGTTGGTGTTTGTGTGCAGGATAGACACGAAGGCCTCGATTCTAAATTAGTTTTCCAAGTGCTGTGATTGTACGACTGCTGGTTTGTGCTAATCAGGGATAAGGAAACGTATGGACAACAACAGGCAGTTTGCTAGCTGAAGAGCGTCAGGAAAGGACCTTGGGGATGGATACATGGATGGATGGAGGAACGTGGTGAATTTATTAACCTACAAGTGTTTGGTTTAGTCGTAAATGGATAGAGTGGAACCAGTGCAATTAAGGAGTGCCAAAGTTAACCCTCCTTTTTGTCTTCACTACCGTCACCCCAGTTCTCAATAGGATTATATTCCCTTGAAGGAGCTGTTCAGATCACTCAGCCTTTGGAGTGCCTGACTGTTGGGGGTGTTTTTATCCTAGGAAAAGCTGGACTTGCTGAGTTGTGTAACTAGACTCAGGTGCTATTTCTGAGCTCTGCTAATGTGTGGAAAGAGAAAAGTTGGCCCTGCACTTTCATTAAGCCTTAAGGAGCAGTTATGATCAGAAGACTGCCTGCACAAAACAGCACTTCTTTTTTTTTTCCCTTTAGTGTTCCTGCTCCTGGTGCTTTTACAAAGTCACCACTGGCAATTTTAACAGCAGATGTAGGTTCTTGCTCCTCTTAGCCCTGCCAAAGACTGCGAGGCTATGCCACAAACCGTTGGACTCGCTCCTGGCTTGCTTGTCTTCATCAGTTAAAAAAAATTGTGTACAGAGTTGTTAGCCGCAGATTCCTGGTGATCATGCACCAACTGGGAAGACCCTCTCTGGGTCTGTGAGGTTAGCGTTTAAGCATGTGTTTACTTACTAGCAGAGCGAGTGTGTTTGGTCTGTGGGATACACTGCGTGGTAAATCTGAAATCTCATTATGTTGTTCCTAATAAAAACAGGATAAACCCAGGCAAAACCTCAAAGCAAGCTTTTGTTTGTTACTGTATTTAGGCAGAGACATTCAAGGAGTTGATATTCAAATGCTGACATCCTTAAATTTTTATTACTGATTTTGCCAGACTGCTGGCGTGATCTGTATTCTTTAAGAATTCATCTGTTCCTCTTACTTATCCAGCTTTGAAGTAGACATTGCCGATATTAATTTCTGTATAGCCTGTAACCTCATCTATAAAATGAAGGGAATACTTCATACAGGCAGCTGTGAAGTTACATTTATTGTCTGTAAATTGCTTTTAGTAATTGAGCAGAGGAGGTGGAGAGGAATAAAGACAGTGGAGTAATATAGGCTTGGGGTTTTTTTATTTTAATCGAAAAGAACTGCATTATTTTTATTCATCTGATGATGCAGAAGCTGATGGGAAAAGAAAAATGCTTTATCAAGAACACCCTGAAACTAATTGTTAAATTTGTAATGAAGACAGACGTTCCTGAGCGTAGCGGGGAAGGCAGCCATCTTGTTTGATAATAACAGAGCCCAATTTAGAAATGGGTACAATTACCACTGGAATCCTGCAGTAACTCTCCTATCTCTGGTCCGTTTGGGGCTGCTCAGTTTCAGTGTCGTTCTTTCCCTACATGGCTGCCTTCATCATCTAGTTAAGAAATGCCTTTGGGATGTAGAGCATGGTAATGGGTGAAACTCCCTCTTGTAAGGTTGCTAACAAACACCTCTGTTGTGGGATTTTCAGCTGGGCGCCTTGTTTTGTGCTGTTTGAGTACTTGGTGGGTGAGACCTCAGTTCCATGTGGGCAGCAGTGGATTTTTTTATTTTTTTTGCCATGGCTGAACCAGTGAAACAACTTAATTTTTTAAGAGGGGTGGTCAGACCTTATTTGTGGTTCCACGGACTTACTCCTTGCCTTGTGCCCAGTCTGATGCTAATGGATCCTGCTTGTTCAGTTTTTGGAAAGCTGGCTTGCCTAAAAATATAGAAAAAGTTAGTGTCTTTCTGCTGGAACAGAGAGCTGAACCTGTTCACCAGGTTCAGCCTAGTATCAGGGCTGCTGCACGGGAGGGGTGAGATTTGCTTTGCCAGCAGTGAGAGGTAAGGAATGAAAGAAAGGTGGAAGTGGGGCCCTTGTTTTTTGGCAGCGGTGAACTATTAGCCTGGTTCAGCTGTAATGTGAAACCTTGCACTCAGCCTTCATTTTCAGGTCCCTCCCTTCCCCTCTTCTCCTCTCATTCTTTCCCTAGAATATACTTGTGTGCCTCCAGATGCTGACTCCATTCCCGGGCAGTATTTTCAAAGGGAGAAAGAAAAAGGTTGAGTTTCACTGCCTCTGCAGGAAGAGATATATCGTAGTTCCTGAGAGCCTGTTGCTAACAGCCTGCTGCTATGAGCCTAAGGATTTACTGTTATTATTATTATGCTCGTATATTATTATTAGGCTCTTATATTATATTATTATTAAAGGGATGAAAAAATAGTAGCCATAACCTTCGCTGTGAGAGGGCAAAAGAGGGCTGCCTGAGGAGACAGCTATAGGCTGAGTCTGTGAAGGAGATTCCCCAAGCATGGTGGAGGTGGCTCTTTGGACTGGGGTCTTGAGGTTGGTGGGACCAGGTGGTTCCTGGAGCCTGAGACAAATGAGAAGGGCAGAAAGCATCTGGAGAATTTTCGGCATGCCCATGGTGAGCCAGGCCTGAAGTTGGGTACTGCAGCACCAGGAGGAAGTCTTTCTGTCTCTGAACTGTGACTTGGAATTGCTCCAAGTGCTGCTGCCTAACTCATTTTGATGCACCAGCAGAAATTGGGAAGGCCTAGAGGGACACTGATACTGAAGAACAGTGCCGTCTTGCTCTAGGGGTGTGATGATGCCAGAGATGTGGGCATGTCCAAGCCCTCTCTCCATGGTGGGATCGGTGTATCTGAGTTAGCCCTTGGTTGCTGTGGGGAAGGGGAGATATGTCACCTCACGAGATGCATGTCCACTGTGCCTCCTTAGCAGGGGCACAGTGTAGGTCACAGCGTACGTTTGGAGAGACTATATGGACGCCTCTGTTGGCCTGCAGTGATTGCTTGATGGCTAAAGGAGCAAATACTGTGCCTGGTGAATTCAGTACAGCGTGAAGGTGAAGATGATGTCTGTGAAGAGTGGTGTGTCTGAGGCAGCGGCATGCAGTGAGCCTGTGCATGAGTGGATCGACCAAGCAGCTGTACCCGGTGCAAGGAGCAGGTTGCAGTCGGTGTGGCGCACAAATCGAAACTCTGCAGCCATTTTCAAATAAGGAAAAAGTAGCAGAGAGGGATGAGGGGATTTGCACCGACTTGAGAGCTGTTAGAGGTGTTAATGGTGTACTGCAGTTGGTTAAGTTTTAGGTTGGTTTTATTCAAAGCATTTAAGCCCAAATTCTTCTCATTGGTATGTGAAGACATTATAGGAGGAGACAGAGATTATTGTAGGGTTGTGTTGCTTTGCATGGAAAGATTATACACTGGGTGGCTGTTACAGTGGGTTTGTGTTCCAAGGATGGAGTGAATAAAGGAAAGAACCAGTGTATTGATATTAAATAATGGCACCATTAGATATGCTGAGCACAAAGTGCCTTTGTTTTCAAGGATATGTTTTTTTTTAAATCTGACACACTTGTGAGGCAGCTGCAATAATGTGTTTTTTTTTTAAAAGACACATTTATGAGGGAGGAGGCAATATAGAAAATGCTGTAAGTAATCTCATTGAGAAGTATGTTATTCTTCCATCTCTTTGCACATGCATGCGGCCTCTGGGGAAGATGTTAGTGAGGGAGCTGGATAATTGGGGTCTTCTCTGGAGCTGCCATTGTTCTGACTGATGTACTGGGTATTAGCTGAGGGATGTGTACAGAGGCAGGAGCTGTCTGGGGTTTCACCTCTGCAGTCTCCCTTTTTTTCACTCCTCCTGTATAGAGATATGTAACCTGGCACTTTTGTCTTCCACCTACATCTCTTTCTCATCTCCTGCGAGTACTTGCGGATTTTTTTGTTGTTATTCTTTTTGCAAATCTTCTGTGCCTACAGTGGGTGACACTTCTCCTGTGCTGCTTAACCTGGCTCGTGGTGATGGGTGTTCCAGTAAGCCAGTCTCTTCCCCCAGTCTTTTCCTGAATCTCTTGGCTGAGTTTTCATGCAGTCTGCTCTGTCTGGGGCCCTCTCTGCTGTTGTGCTGGTTGCTCTAGCGAAGATCCAGGTATCATAGCAGTGCTCCAGCTGCTCTGTGCAGTACAAAGGAATGCACTGAAAGCAGCAGCAGCACTGTCAGGGCCCTGCTTGTCCTCAGACTGGAAATGCCGAGGGCGCATTAGAGTTCCCATCTAGGACTGCAGTGATTAAATAGTGCTGGGGAGAAAGTGAGGAGGAGAGCATGTGATGATCACTTCAAATGGATTAACAAGGAAGGGCTGTTACAGTGCCAGCAGAAGACATTCTTGTGTGGATGTTCCTGGCCTGGAAATTTGTAAAAAAATGTCCCAGAGAGTGAGAGGCAAATGTGATAGGTCTGTGCTGTAATTAATTGCTCAGATACCACTGGAGCAGCAGTTTGGAGAAGAGAATTCATACGTGAGCTGGGTGTGGTGTAGAGAGGGAAACGGGAATTTCCTGACTTTTATTTGTGAAGCTCAAGCATAGAAAGAATTTTAGACATAATAGGTGGAAAGAAGGACTAAAATTAATAGGTAGTTCCATATTTTATTTAAATTTAAATTTTTGGCACTGTGTGCTTCTGGCTAGTGTGAGTTGAACATCAATTGAAGCAGCGCAGAGCATGCTTGGGAACTGGAGACATTAAGCAGAAAGCGAGAGCGAATCTGATTAGCTCTGCTTTTCGTGCATTAAAGCAGAAAGACGGGTTGAAATGTGATTGCAAACAGATAATAGCAGCAGGCTCCTGAGGCACCACCACGGCCCGGCATATGGGGTGATGGATCTAACCATGCCATAGAACCGTTTCTTGTAATAGAAGCCACTTGTTTTTATGTTGCGGTTTCTGTTGTACTTTCTAATTATCCTATTCATCGCTGTCTACCATTTTGAGCCTGGCCACGCGGGATGGCTCAGCCCCCTGGAATGTGTGCCCTGTTGAGTACTTCTGCCCTGAATAGTAACCATAGTTCTGGTAGCCAAATGGCAGGAGGGACGAGGTGCCAAGGCTTGAGAGTCCTAGCCATTTCCCCCCTTCTTTCCAAGAACAGTGGAAGTAACAGCTGCTGCTTTTGCCATGCTGGGCAAGATGAATGCTGGTGCTGCTCTGGAAGCACAAGTATTGCACTTTGTTGGGTGAAGGTTCCTAGTAGCCTGAAAAAAGGGGCACCTAGCAGTTATTTATAAATAATAAATAACAAATAAAAGGTGGCTGTGGTACACCAGCCACTTTCTCAGCACAGTAGCCGCTTAGAGTCTGTGGCCTCTCCTGCACGCAGTAGACGCAGCAGGGAGAACAGCCTGGTAGAAGCTTGGCTGGTGCAGGCTGGAATCGGCACTGCCTGTGGATCATCCAGCATCCCTCTGATGCTGAGGGAGCTTTTTCTGTTAATGTGGTGACACCTTCCCCAAAACAACCTGTTTTCCCTTCTCCATACCCAAGCCTTTAATTGACTGAAAACCTGACAAACCATTTCCAAAGCTGGTGTGGACTGGGGGAATGCAAAGAGAGTGGGAATTACAGAGCTTTCCTTAAAATGTCTGAACAAAGCACAGCACTAAGCAGCTCATGCTTGTGTGTGTATATATGTATTTTAAGGCTGTAAGGAGCGGGACAGACTAGTGTTTTGGTGACCTTTCCTCAACTGTGCCTTGCCTTTTCTGCTTGCTGCCTCTCCTTGCCTGTCAGGGGACTTCCACTTCCTTCCCACTGACCTGCAGGGCTGCAGGCAGCCTCCCTGCCCTTGTGGCAGACAGCTCCCAGCTCTGGCTCCAAGCCCAACTAATAATTCTGACAGATTTTACTGGCTTGTGCTCTGCTCTGTGCCTTGCTGTAGGGGAGACTGTGTGAGTTTGTGGTTTGCATGACTTCCAGCATCATGCTGGCCCAGGGATTCCACCCCGTAGCATCCATGTGAAACCCAAACCCTATAAGAAGCACCATCTGAGCCTCTGTTAGATCCTGGCTTTGCTTCCCTACCTGCAGGTGACCAGCTAGCACACATGTAATCCAAACACACCTTCTAATTGTCTCTGGCTGTCCAGATGATTGCCAGCAGTATGGGGCTTGGGTGAAAGCAGGAGGTGTTGATAGCCAGGAAAGGAAAAATTCATCAGGTACCAGCGAGGATAATGAAGATCTCCTCTCACCACTCTCCCCACGCATCAAAGCACACTTTAAAAAAAATTGAGCGTTCATCTTTGACCCCCATTAATGACTGACTTGGTCTGTGTAAGAGTTTTATGAGTCTGCTGCTGCTCCCACAGCGTTTAATTATTTAGCGTGTGAGGTGGAAGTTTGTGCTTTCACTGCTGATGGTCCAGGGTTCAGACCCCCCGATGGGCCGGGGGAGGGGGTTGGTTGCAACCACTTGTTCTGAGTAGCCTAAGGGAGGCAAGAGCTGCAGCTATGCAGGCCTTGAGTGGACTGGGAGTGTACCCTTCGTGTGACTGTCAAGGTCTGTCTTTATCTTCAGGATTCTTGAATGGTCTGGACCTGAGATGGCTTAAATGACTACCTGAAGCTGCCAGATGGGCAGATTTGTGGCAGATCTTGCTTGTTGCCGAGCTCCCCAGTCAGTGATTGAGGCTTTAGGGGCACCCGGTGCAAGACTCTGGTAACAATACTCAGTTAATCAGCCGTGGCTTACAGGCACTTTCTCTGTGGTGCCTTCTTTCTCCTCAGAGCCCCGTCCTGTTTCCTCCAGTTACTGCTCCACGCTGTAGCAACCACTTTCCACTGTTCCTACTGTAAGATACCATCTTCAGCCTGCTGCTCCCTCTTTTTGTAGTATGTCAGCTTGTCTTTGCCTTCCCAACTTCCAGCTCCTCTCTGCTCCTAGTCGTCCCAAAACTTGGGAACTCAGAACAGCTCAAGAAACAACTAGGCAGCTGACCAGTGTGCCCAAAGACCTTTGAGCAGCTTGTTTTCCGAAACAGGTGGCCAGCCGGCTAGACCAGGAGTATTTCCCTTCTGTCCTGCTGACCATTCAGCCAGGTTTCCACTTGTACTGGCAAAGTGCCTGGCTCCAGGTCGCTTGACTGGGATGTGGGCTGATCTGGCACATCAACTGACCAGCTGGAAGGGTCACACTGGTGGTGCTTGCCTTCTGGCTCCTGTTGGAAGGGGGGTAAATTCCGTCTGGGATTGTGCCGCCTCTTATGCTGGTGGGTTCAGAGAACTTGCAGTACTTAGCACTGAAATGAAACTACGTCAGCTGCTTGGTGAAAGACTGTAGTTGGAGGGTTGTTTCCAAGCAAAACGGGTTAATATTGGTTGATCTAAGTTTGGCTGATAGCAGAATAAATGTATGGGCTGACTGGGAAGCCTTGTTGAATGGGTAAGGTTCGTGCTATATTTCTTCTCACTGATAATGGTGTCACAGCAGAGGCCAAGCTAGTGGGTCACCTGGTGTTCCGCTGCTTCTGAAGGCTGAGCTCATTGTGCATGTGGCGTTCACTTCTGTACCGTCTGCTGCCGTTTCTTACTCTCTGAGCTCAGACACCACTCTAATTTTCACTTTCTTGCATCTCCTGTCCCGCTATCTCCTTGTACCTGCCTGATCTCCTGTTTTCTGCCATGGCAAGGGCCTATACAGGCTCTTGTTGGCACCTTAATCATAGAATCACTAGGGATTGGAAGGGACCTTGAAAGATCATCTAGTCCAATCCACCTGCAACAGCAGGATCACCTAGACCAAGTCGTACAGGAACACATCCAAGTGGGTCTTAAACATCTCCAGTGAAGGAGACTCTGCTTTTCCTATATACATGAGCAATCTGGGCTAGTGAAAAGTGTCCCCGCCCATGGCAGGGGGGTTAAACTGGATGAATCTTCAAGGTCTCTTCCAACCTAAACCATAACCATGTTTTATCTCTTCCCACTTCTTTCCCAGTTTCTATTTAATTTCCTTTCATATGGGGCTAATGTTCCACATTGTGTTGGGGAACTGAATGGTGCTGAGATGGCAGAAAGAGGGTGGAGGGGAGGAAAGGGCTTATGCTGGTAGGTTTGAGTTTCTGCCATCGACTCTGTCTTTAATCTGTTGATTATTATGGACCTAGCTAAATCAGCTGGATCTGCTAGACAAACACCAGATGCTCTGTGTCCTGCCTCCATATTCTACTCTGTTTTTCTATTTTTTTTCTTCTTTCCTGACAATTAATAGGATTCTGCCCATTGACGATTAAAACATCGCCTGGAGCTTTGAAATGGATCAGATGCGTCAATCAAATGTTACCACATTGCACCCAAAGAGAGGAATGCCATCCAGCTGGGGGTAGGGTCTGTTTTTTCTTTGCCCCCATAAGTGTCTAGAGTTATTTGGAGCATTTTTGGGTTCTTAAATGAAAGAGGCTTTAATGGAGAGTGCTAGTTTATTGCGTGAAAAATTGAGTGCTGCTTTTTTTATTATTGGTATGGAGCAGTGTTGTGCCTCTTCATATTCAAAATGTTATTAATAATCTCGAGACTTTGCAAGGCTTTGCTAAAGAAAACATCGCAGTAACTACTTCAGATATTTTGGGAGGAAAATTTTGGTTTTAAATGAGAAGTAAATCTATTCTGATTACTAAGAAAGAGGACAATAATTTAACTTTTTTTCAGAAATGTCAAAGGTCAGGTTGTTTGTCCCAGTTCTAGAAATTAATGTGAAACAGACTAATACCCCTGCATAAACTGTTCCACTTCAAATAGGGGAGAGGAAGTGAATAGATAGTTGGAAACCGCATCTCTTTGTGTGCTGCGTATGGGTACATGGCTGCCGTGGCAGCAGATACAGTATGAGAGCTGGAATGAAATAAAAGGTCAGGGAAGAATGTGAATCTGGAGCCTTGCATGAGTTTAAAGCACAGGTCGCAGCCCAGGTGGCAAACTGAAGTGGCTCTTTGGCTCTCTTCCACTTGCTAGTGCACAGCTACTCATTATCCTCTCGCTGGTATGCCGCTTGGCTCTTTGCAAAGAGAGCCTGCAAAGACAAAATGCTTCTCTGGCTCAGAGAAGTGAGATGGACTTTCCAGGTCAGGCATGAGAAGATGTTTGTTAGGGTTTGTGTCTGGGAGTAACACTGTTCCGGTGTTGCTCACTTGAAATCTGAAGCGCCTTATGCTTCATGTTGATTTCCTGTTCCTGCTAAAATTGCTTTTGCTTTAGAAATGAAGGGTCTTAAAGCCCAGGGGTTTGACAGAGCATGCTGCGGAATGATTCTTTTCTCCTCAGTGTGTTAGTTTCCTGAATGAGTGATTTTGAAGTAAAATAATATTTCCCTGCCAAGCCTGCCTCCATTAAGTCTTCAGACTGTCACAGCAACAGCAAGACGACTGTTGCAGTGTTAATAATTTATGTGTGTCCCTCATTTTGGACCTTTGTCAGTCATTTCAGCCTTGGCATGCTGGGAGAGATGAGAAAAGCATGTGTGTATTTTGCTGCTGTTCTCTCTGCATAGCTGCTCGGGGTATGCAAAGGATTTGGGTCTCCAGAGAATGTCTATCTGGAATCTTTTAGCAGTGCTAAATTTACAGAAATAATACCAGAAAATAGCATAATGGTGTCTCATTTCAGTCATCTCTGCATAGGTTTGTACTGCTTTCATTGGACGGCTGCAACAAGTGTGGTTCAGATGTTTGTGAGCTTTGCCTGGTTGCAGTAGGTGAGGGAGAGGTGAACCTTTTATGGGTCCCTTCTGTGGGATGAGCCCAGCCAGGGTTTTGTGTATAATCGGCCCCAAATGTTGCAGTGCTGCTGCAGCTGCACGGAGCTTGCTTCAAATTCAGGCTTCGTGTTCTTGATTCTCTTCCTCACCCTTTTCTGAAAGGGAGGCAAATGGTCAGGTAGGTTGATTGTTTCCTGAGTAGGTCCTGCTTGAGGTGAGGAGCAGAGGACTCTGAGCCAAATGAAGGTTTTCAGAAATGAGGCTGATGAAGGAATTCAGTTTGTTTAAATGGAAAATGTTGGTGAACTCTCTGACTATGGAGGCTTGCACTTGGTATTAGCAGTCATCTGGACATCTTTCTGCTTGGCTCTCTGGTAGGTACTTCTTCAGGTCCTGTTGGAAACGCAGCACTGTGATTCAAGGCAGATTTTAAGGGCCACTGGTGTAGTGTGCATGAGGTGGTTGACGTGTTTTAGCGAGTTTGTGTTCTTGCAGGCAGGCACTGAGCAGTTCAGGCAAGATGGGTAAGTAGTGGGTACTTACCCAAGTATGTGGGTGAGTAGCCTGCAGAAGTTGGAGAGGTAGCTCCCATCTGTTGCTTGTGGTCTGAGCGGTTGATCAAACCAGGCAGTGGGCAATCTATGGGTTCTGTGCTGCTAGCCCATGGATGATGGATGGATGGATGGATGGATGGGGCTGTGTAGGCGAGAGGAATGTTCTGCAAAGAATTTAGTCTGTATCTTAAACCTGGAATAGTTTAACTGAGGAAAGATGGATTACTGTAATATTTGTTGGATGAAAACTAATGTTTCTTTAAAACTGGATTCTATTGTTTCAAGTTCTGTTTTTGAACTTCTTGGCTTGGAAAAAAGTTTGAATCCAAAATTGCTGTCCATGTGCAGCAGGATCTGCAGAAAGATCAACGGATAAGAAGCAGCAATCTAATTGTTTTGTGTTGCACTCATTAAAAGAGCTTTTCATGTGAGACTGAATTTTTTGCCGTTGTTTGTTCCTTTCTAGTTCAAACAGATTCTCCTTTCAGATTCTGCTAAGTCTCCCTGAGAGCATTTGCAGTTTGAAGAAGACGAGATGGAACTGAGTTAAGATACCTTGAACTTAAAATTTAATGTTTAAATGTATAGCCCAATGGCTTAGCTGCTGGTGAATGGCTATAGTACAGGAAAAAAGCCTAAGATGTCTTGCTGGATTTCAGATGTTCTGGTTGAAAAACTCTTCTTTTTCTTTGGGTTTTTTTTTTGACTGATGAAGGGCTGGAGCCTCTGTGCTTCCCTGCTTCATCGAGTATACACTTGCATTTGTGGCAAAAGATTGTTTTTGAAACAACACTGATTTCTTCTGCAAAACAGAGAATTGGGAAGCTGAGTTGGGAAAATCTTTTTTTTTTTTTAACTACCCCCCCATCCCTTCCCTCCTTTTTACAAGAAGTTACTTTAAATAGGGAGATCTTCAGCAGGTTGCAACCAGAATTCTATAATAAGATCTCTGTTCTTCCTACTTTTTCACATGCAAAGTTGTGGCTGTAATTATATGACAGCTGCCCTCTTGGCTGACATGCAGCAGATTGAACTGGGGATCTCCAGAGCTAAAAGTGTGAGCTGCTACTCTGTGAGCTAAAGCACTATAGCTGGAGGCTGTAATGATCTATATCCTTCGTGACTGAGTGTAGAAGGGAGCTGCAAAAAGCACTTGCTGAGTTATGGTGCATACAGGGTACTCACTGTGTACGTGGTTACTTCCCGGGTCTGCTGGAAGGTTTCTCTGAGTGGTTTGTGATAATTGTACAATCTGTTGCCAACTCATGGGTGCTTTAAAGTGACATTCCACTCTGAAGTCTTTCTGCCTTGACTTTGCTATCCTTTTAGTCAAGCACAGCCGTTTGTTGATGGCTGTGTATGTTGAGCTGACAGTGAGAGACCCTGATGGTGCTGAGGTGGTTTAACTCTAATGCAATATAAATAATTGTTAATAGTAGGTACTAAGTGCAATATGAATAATTCTGCAGCATCAGTGGTGTTCAGACAAATCTGCCTTTATGCTTTGCCATTACAATACGTTTTTCATAGATGGCACCGCGGGAGCTTTGTAGAAGCAAAAAAAGGAGATGCTGGAATTGTTGGAATCTCTCCTGTTTCCGAAGGACCAGGAAAAACCTGAGCAGTGCCAGAGTGTGTCAGGCTGAGGGAAAATGAGGGGAAGCAGAACCATATGGAGCGTCATGAGTAGTGTCAGCCGTGGGTAGCTTCTGCAACCAGTGTTGTGGGAGAGGGGGAAGTGTGTTACAAGTTGAGACGTTAATTTTGAACTTTGTGATGTTCTTAGCACCCCCTTCTCCCCACTTCATCCTCACCCCCCCAAAAAAAAACCCCAACCCAAAAAGGGATATAGGCATTAGCTAGCTTTAAAATGGGACAAAATACACCTTCCTATCGATTTGCACAGTTTGAAAAATATAGAGAGGAAATGTTTAAGGGAGACAACTAAACATTAAATACAGTAAAACCTGAGACAGTCCTTGAGATTTAAAACACTAAGCTACTAGTGCCTCATTGTGTCCGAAACTGCCTTGATACCATATCTGTTACTAAAAATTACTCTCTGCTGTAAATTGAGGTAATTTCCATATCTGCTAGGTCATGTCCTGTTACAAAAGTCTGCCTGTGGTTGAATTAATGGCCGCCAGTGTGGTTGCATCCCTCACTGCCTTTCTTTGCATGCACATAGTGTTATCATAAATTTGCCTACCGTGTGGCCCACCTCACGTTCTGTACTGTACCACTCCTGTTGGCCCATTAGTTATGCAAATGCAACCATTGGTAGGGTCATGGCACAAAATACATCAGTGACCTGATACAGGTCAAAAGCCCCACCCCTCCAAATACATGAAACAACTCCGGTTACAATGCTCTAGTCCACGGTGTGCTGCCTTGTAAGCCGCAGCATTGGCAGAACTGGGGGGAGGATGTCACTGGAATGCTGGAGGGAATAAGTCTATGTTACTCCTGAAAGAAGAGTCTTGTGGGGTGGCCCTATCAGGCCATCTTGCCAGTGTTGGGGCTTGATTCTCTACTGCCTGCTCTGTCACTCCTTACAGAGACAGTGGGATGAGGCTTCCCTCGGGAGCCTCCTTCACAGCCTAATAGACTTCACTGTCAGGAAACATTTCTTGATTATGCTTTAATCATGGGTATCAGACGCCAGGTCCCTGGGACGACCTTAGCCTGCATCAGTGCATCCCCTTTCTTGCATCTGCTGCCCAGAGCCAGCCCCCCCTGCCATCTTCTCTGGCATTTATTGCAGACCTGTTTCAGCTACAGGCAGCTGTACCTTGGCTCAGACCCTGCTGTCTTTAGAGCTGCTGTTGGAGGCTGCTACAGAAGTACAAAGCTGGGAGCCCACATCAAGGGCCTCAATTGCATTCTGAGATGGGCTAGTCTCTTGGAGTAGGTTTTCAGGAATCCAGGCTGCTGGCAAGCACGCAGATACAAGCTGAAGCAGCATTTGTGCGCGTCTACCTTGGATAGAGCCAAGTCCAAGGAATCTATTACAGCACAGTTATCCCCTGACCTAATTACATTCCTGTCAAACCCAGGAGTGTGGGTAAGACTCCAGCATATTCCTGCAATCAGTTTGAAGCAGGGCTCTTGATTTATTTTGCATGGCAAAGTTTATGCCGTGTTGAAGCAGCTAGCAAGAGCAATCCAGCCAAGCTGTTTGTCCGCAAAGGTGTGAAAATACTGACCGTGAGGCTCTGCAGGGGAGACTGTGCACAGTGTGTCCAGTTTGGGGAAAGAGTCTGCCTTGCTGTCTTATTTAGGGGTTGCTCTCCCCCGTAGCTGATGGCAGTTACTGACAGGTTGCAGGGACTGGCTGTGAGATGACGGATGGGTTTGCTGGGGAGAAGGGCATGCACCCACCATGTCTCAGCCCTGGTATGCAGTGTAGTCTCATTGCACTAAAAGATTTTTCCCTCTGGCACATGTGGACTTCACATAAGCATTTGCTGTCTTCCAGATTTCTTCTGTTGCCACTTCCTGAACCTCCTCAGTTTTCCAAGAAGGATGAGTAGAGCAGGTTTCAGTGCTGCAGAGGTGAAATATGTCTTTGACTTGTATCAGATCATTAAGAAATCAGTGCTGTTTCTGGTCTGTTCCTAGTATGGTCAGACATTTTGCTTACTCTTATCTGCTTGTGTGATATCAGTAGACCTCATTATGTGATGTCTTTTTAAAGAATGATTGTAATTATTCCAGAACCAGAGGGTGTATGAACTGTTCAGATAATGACCTGTTAAACTGTTCACAAATGAAATGGTTGTGACACCAGAGATCTGAAGTAGCTTCCTTACTGTTTCTCCTGAATCCCTTTTCTGCATGCCGGGTGGATGCTTCTAAATCCCCACCAAGCCTCTGTGTCATACAGTTCATGTCTTGACTCCCTTCTGCTCTTAATTGCTCCACAAGGAGCTTTTTCTGTGCTGCCCCCACACAGTTCCTGCTCCTCGCCTACTGTGGATTCTCATCTTCCCCTTTGCTCCTCAGAGGTCCTTGACCACCTGTCATCAATGCTTTACCATCACTGATGCTTCTGCATAGGTCTGCCTTTTCCTTGCTCTACTGCCTTCTTCACAAGGGAGACCTTTTTTGCTCTTCCCCATTCCCATGGGAGAAAGAAAACTTAAGTCTCATCCAGAGGTGCATAAAACACGGCCACACTGTCACAGATTTCGGCTTTATGTGCTTTTTGGCTTGGGTCATCTCTTTCCAGTTAGCCATGCATGAAGTATCCCTCTTATCTTTGTTTTCATGGGGTTTGCATGCAGTGTCTTGCTCTCCTGGGGCTAAGTGCCGTGCCTGTTGAATCCGAGGGTGTAGTTTTACAAGTGTTGTTCTCAGCAGTCCCTGCTGCTGCTGCTGCTCCTGAGCTGCTTGTTCAGCTGTGCCAGCGCAGCTGAACGTGCTGCTGCACTCTGAACTGAATCAGGGAATTGATCTGGATTACAGTAGCCAGGGTGGAGAGGAAAGCTGCTTAACCCAGCGATTTGCCCAAAGAAATACCTGAGGAACTTCAGTTTAAGGGCACTGTGATATGATAGTCCTTTGGCTAACAACCCCTTGGTATAGAAATACCTTGTTTAAATGTAGAGTTGCTGCCTCCCACCCTTCAGACTCTCCTCCCAAACCAGTAATGCCAGCAGCCACCTGCTTCAGGCTCACAGCAGCTGCTACAGGTTAAGCTGTGCTGTGCATTCCACTCTGGAGAGTGTGAGCCACACCACCATTGGGAAGGGTCAGGTATCCCCTGGAGTAAAAAGGAACATATGTCAAAAGCAACGTTGTGCTACATCTCAGACTTAGAGAAAATCTTCTTGCTTATTGTTAATTGCTGGTCTGGTTTTACCCTGAGCGTTATTAATGTTCCAGGACATTGCCATGTCATTAAGTTTCTGGGAGATGCAGCATACCTCCCGATGCTGGCTTTAAACTCTGAAAACGCCTGCCCCTGCTCCACGGGACGTGTTTAACCTGCCCCATCCCTCCAGAACTGCTTGAGCAGAGCCCTGTCTGATGACTCCACTCCTGCTCTTCCACTTGGGTTTCACGCACCCTTCCCTGCTTTATCCATTTGTGTGCTCCCAACTTCATGCTGTCCTGGGTTTAATTTTTGTTTAAGATCTTCGTTCCTTTAATGACAGCGGGAACCGAAGGCTGTGCTCTGTGGGGGCTGTGGTGCGCGGCTATGCTCGAGGTAATGAGACTTGATGAAAACCTCTTGTTACTGTGGCAAGATTTCTTCCTTCTCTGTGTTTAAGAAAAGGGGAGGGGGGATGGAAAGAAAAAGTGTCAGACCCTGCTGGGTATGTTAATATATTTTTAATGGTTTGCATGTGACTAGCTGGAGACTTATTTGTCCAGCCTGTGAGAGAAGTGAAGCAGCCTGTTATTCTTGTGCACCTTTGGCTGAGCTTAGCCAGAAGTTGAAATGGGAGAGAGGGAGGGTTGGGTGACAGCGTCGCAGAAATCCTAATGATACAAATGAAATCTGCCAGAGATGGAGGGGGATTGGCAGGGAGAGGAAGTGAAGATTTGATCCCAGATACCTCCTCCCCAAATCTTCCTCTTTTTCTGGAATATTCCACTGTCTGTGATCAAGAAAGCTGCTGTCTCAGACTGTGGTATTTCTGCCAGTGGTGAGGGAAGATATTTTTCTGGAATAATTGCCATATTTCTGATGAGAAACAAAAGGGTTTACACCGTGGTGGTGAGCTGGGGAGGGGATGGAGCTGGCAAGTTGCAACGGGAGACGCGGGTCAGAGGGTACGGGGCATTTTCCCTTCCAGTTTTAACGTGCTAGTTAAAAACTGCAGGCAGGATGAGGCTGCTGGTCTGAACTGGCTCCCCGAGGCAACGGGGATATTTGCTGCTTTCCAGTTGGAAATGCATACAGAGCGCTGCGGGGCTGGGGGCAGCCAGGCTGGGGCAGCTCTGGATCTTGGGGGTCAGCAGCCTTGTGGCTGGGGCTGCAGTGCAGGTCGGTAGGTCGGAAGAGAGGTGCACTTGATAGAGCCACAAGGAAGAACCTATATAAGGAGAGTGGGAGCTGCTGGCAAACAACTAATGGGGCATAACCCTGGTCAAAGGTGGGGGAGCAAGCAGTGGAGAAGTCCTGACGCTGGTGTATACTGGTTAGGTAGAGCAGCTAGGAGAGGATGGCCCTGGTGACACACTTGACAGGTTGGCTGGAAGGGGTTATGGTATGAACAGGTCTGAGGGGCTGAGCCCACCTCCAGCCAACTCCCGGCAGAGGAGGGTTGAGGAGCAGTGATATATCTCTTCAGTCATTTCACTCTCACTCTTACAAAATCCCTATCAAGGACAGTGTAACCCTGGGGCAGAAAGGACCAAAATCATGTAGACACTAAAACATTTTCCCTAGTGCCAGCAACTTGTTGTTCCTCAGGAAACAGCTATTGTGCCGGCTCTGTATTTCCTCTGTGTTTAGCAGTGAGCTCAGCTCTCTGTCTGCTCACAGGTCTGTCCACCCATGTTGAGGCCACATGGTTTGGAGGGGTTCTCCCCAAAGTGAGGAAGCCGACACATGTGAAGCACCTTCTTGTCAAGGCCACAAAGGCATGCCTGCATCTCTTGAGGCAGGTGCATGGCTGGGGTCACTGTTGGGAAGGCGCTGGGAAGTCATTTTCTTGAGTCCCTGCCCGGTTCTGGAGTAGCGTGTGTGAGACTTGCCAGCAGCCTTCGTCTGGCTTCTTGTTTCTGTCAAGTGACTGTGGTGCTGGAAAACGTCCTGCTGTGGATGAGTGCTCTTTCTTGGTGGCAACATCTTGGTGTTCCTGAGGCAGCATCCCAGAAGGGTCAAAGCTGTATTTTTTCTGAAAATTAAAAGTTTTGAGTATTTAATTTTGGAGCTGAGGACCAGTGCTAGGCTGGCAACTCTGGGGACTTCCTTTGTAGCCTGCCCCTGCCAGCATACCAGATTGCTGACTTCCAGCCAAACTGTCCCCTCTGATTTTTAAGCAGCACAAAAACAGTTTGTGGGAGATTCTCTGAGGATACTGTGAGGGTCTTTTTGCATTACAGAAGACTGGAAACACATATGGTGAGTTAGCGATATCTATCTGAAAGGGCGACAACTTGCTAGCCTGTACTGACCCGGTTGCTTGGCTGATCTGACCATACCCTACTGTAGATTTAAATTAACTTTCAGCTGATTTAGTAAAAACTGGTTTAGTAGTGAAGCTGGCAAATCAGGGACACATTTGTGTTGTGTATAAATCTGTCCACACAGGGCTCTAATGCCATTTTATCCACCCGCTTAAAGTGCTTCAGCTGGCCTCCTGTGTCTCCCTGTGCGGGCAAGCTCCAGTTTTCATTGAGTGTCCACTGCTTTCTTCACCCGTTTTTCCAGCTGGGCTGAGGTTGCTGACGGCACCATGACTTATCCAAGAGCATGAGTGAATGCACATTGGCACAAAATCAAAACCAGAGACCCACCAGGCTCCCAGTCCCTGTAAATTCTGGGTTGTTGAAGCCCTACTTGGCTTGAGTGGCCAACAATAACAGTCAGCTAATACAGTCATATAGTATTATTTTTACTTGGGCGTCTTCTACCGATAGCATGCTTAGGAAACTATTGGAAGGCTTTTGTGTCTCCTTAAGCGTGCTTTCTAATGTCCAGATTAGTTTTAAAGATGACCCAAAGGGAATGTGTGTTTTACGCTGGACTTGTACCAATTTATCTCCCCCTAACCCCCTGCAATGATGAATTTAAAAAATGGTGCTGTCACCAGGCCTGATATATCTAGGGCTACGATAAACAGCAATGTGCGCTCTGTGTTTAAATTCTTTTTTCTTTTTGGGGTCGTGGAGAACTGCTGCTGAGGTATAATGGATGTTTCTGTTAGCTCTAATGCTTTAATTGTAGGTAAGAGGGTTTTGAGACTACTGGCTTTCCTCAGCTTAGAACAACTGAATAAATAACAGGTTTTGGTATAGACAGTAGCAAAGGCAGCTGAAGACCAATCGGTATTTGACATGAGCTGAGTAGAATCCCATTCCCTTTTAACATCACAGCTTTCAGTTTCTTGCTGTTTAGGACCATAGTTTTCTTGGTCTGCTAGTTGTTGTAGTCTTTCAGCCTAGAAAAAACTTTCATTACTAAATGGGGAAGATAGGAGGTTAAGGAATCCGCCAGAATTCTTGTCTTGATGTTCTTTATCTAGTTCATATAAAAAAAATGAAGATCCCCAAACTAAAACAAAAAACCAAACAACCAAGTCACATGAGTTAATCTATTTTTAATTTTAAAGAGTATTTTAACGTCATCTCCAGCAATCTCATGCCACAAGCCACTTGCTGTACTGTACTCTCTGCTAGGATGTATTGTCATAGCACAAGGCTGTACAACGTGTTTCTTGCTTTCTAATTGTTTACTGGGGCAGCACTGAAGACACTGTTTTGATTTCATAAAAGGAAGCCCTTGGGGAGGGTCTCAGAAGACCATGGAGCATCTTGCTGATGTTGTGTGCAGGTAAAAAGTAAGCATGTTATTTCTGGCAAAAGTAGGGAGTCTCTCGACCACAGTGTTTAATTCTGTTGACCAGGAAGGGGAACACACAATGCTGGGGGAAGGCAGGTGGCATGAGTGCCCACTGGAGTTGAAGGAGGGTGTTCCAGTGAAGTGGCAGTGAGGTTTATTCATTAATTTAATAATCTTGCATCCCAGCATGCCCCCCATGCCTCTTCTCTCACTCATGTTAGCCCTTCCCTCTCCTTGGGAATCTGCAGTCCCGTGGCAGGAGTAGGAAATCGCAGCCTGTGAACTGTACCCAGCAGCAGCTCCTGGTGGTTGTGGCTGCTGCTAAATCAGCCAGCTGAGCACCTGCTGTCTCCTGGCTAAGGGACTGGAGCAGACAGCTATTTATTGTTAAAGTGACATTGTCAAAATAAAAACCGTGTTTTAAACAGGCTCTTCTTCACATTCCTGAATGATACACTGGACTATTAAACTAAATGGAATTTAAGAAATTGCACTGGTCTCCCCTTTGTAGCCAGAGGGGATGGCCTCGAGCATCAGGTATGAATTACCTACGCGCCCTGCAACCACAGCTTGGAATCCCAGCAGGCTTGACTTAGCCCTGTGTGCTGAGGTCGATAAATTGACTTCCATGCAGCTTATTATGTGGGGCTCTTTCCAGATGTGACCTTATTAAAACCCAGAGTCCTCTCTGGACATTAGCAGTCCTGTGGCTGTTTCCCTAAGTGTAGTGCAGGGTGTTGCTGCAGTGTCCTTGACAAAAAAATGTCTTCCTTTCCCAAAATTCATGCTGAGATGGACACAGGCCAGTCACTCACTAAGCTTCAGACATAGACTCATAGAATCATTAGGGATTGGAAGGGACCCCAAAAGATCATCTAGTCCAATCCTTCTGCCACAGCAGGATCACTTCACTGGAGAAGTTATGGAATCAGAATCACTCGGGGTTGGAAGAGACCACCAGTTCCAACCTCCTCACCAGGCTGGGACACCCCACCCTAGACCAGGCTGGCCAGAGCCCCATCCAGCTTGGCCTTAAACACCTCCAGGGATGGGGCCCCAACCACCTCCCTGGGCAACTCATTCCAGGCCCTCACCACTCTCACGGTGAAGAACTTCTTCCTCACATCCAGTCTAAATCTACCCATCTCCAGCTTTGCTTCATTCCCTCTAGTCCTGTCACTACCTGCCATCCTAAATAGTCCCTCCCCAGCCTTTTTGTAGGCCCCTCTCAGATACTGGAAGGCTACAATAAGGTCACCTGGGAGCCGCCTCTTCTCCAGACTGAACAGCCCCAACTCTCTCAGTCTGTCCTCACAGGAGAGGTGCTCCAGCCCTCTGACCATCCTCGTGGCCCTCCTCTGCACTCGCTCCAGCATGTCCACATCCCTCTTGTAATAAGGGCTCCAGAACTGGATGCAGTACTCCAGGTGGGGTCTCGCCAGAGCGGCGTAGAGGGGGAGAATTGTATCACTGCAGGAGTGTTCCTGAGTGAACAGATTCTTCTTGAGTGGCATCAAAAGTAGGTATCAGTCTCGTGCCAGTGTAAGGGCTAAGGAAGGTTCTTCCCTGAGTGACTGTTTGCATACTGTGCTTGACTACTGGTGAGATTCCTGGTTTTTATTTAAAAAAGAAAGAAAAAAGTCTCAGCTCTATCTAGGCAGCTGTTGTATCATTTCATAACCTCAGACTGTTTCCTTCCCCTCCTCCTGACCTATCAGCTCTTTTTTGTAGTGCCCTCAGAGCCACCGCCTTCTCTGTCTCCTCTTGAACTTCCTACCCCTGTTCTTCGTATGCTTGGCCACAAGTCAACATTGAGATGCCTGTGTGCTCAGAAGGGAGTTTAAAACTGCTATGAGATACCTAGTATGTGAAGAGAAGACTGACTTGCCACAGACATGCAGGAAGAAAGGGAGTGACCCAGTGCCCTAGGCTGAGACTGGAGCTAGCGCCTGCTCTTGTCTCCCCTGCTTCCCAGCCTCCTGAGAAAGCTGCCAGTGTCATATTGCAGCTTCTGCTTATTTTCCAACATTTTTTTTCCTGGCCCTCTTTATCATTGCCCAGAGCATCTTAGGTGGCACACAAGTAGGGAACAGGGCTTTGTACCTAGCACTGGTTCTTTTATCAGGAGGGAATGAAGAGCCGTGTGGTTAGGGCACTGTCCCTGGCTTTGGTTCCCTGTTTCACTGGCTGAAAAATGGGGCTGTTGCAGCCCACAAGACTGGAGAGTGAACCTGCTTGTACAGGCTGTGAAGTGCTTGACAGTGGGAGAGGGGAAGTCTGTGGATCAACAGCTGCAGAGCTGCCCCTGCTCTGTGGTAGCAAAGTGGAATTGGCACCTTGGGCTTCGCTGGGAGACAGGGCGAGAGCTAATAAAAGATCAGTTTCTAATCTTCTGTTTCGGGGGGAAAGCCGAGCAGCAGCAGCAGTGCTGGAGCCGCAGATCTACAGATTGCTGTGGCTTGGCTTAGTCTCGTTTCACATTATAATGATTTTCTGCGAGCGTGCGTGTGTGCGCGCGCGCGCTAATGAAGGCTTTGGTTCAGTACAAGCTGTTATTACTGGACCATGGTTTCTTGGTCTTATTCACAAGCAAGTGAATTTTCCTGGTGTCCTGCCCCTCTGTACACACATGCGTGCACATGTATGTGCACTTGGGGATCTTTCAGGATGGAAAGAGCAGTGGAAATGTAAAATACTATAATTATGTGCGGCATTCATTTCTATTTTTGCTCTGCAGTCAGCTTGGCAAGTGGAACTCTGCGTCTGGGCAGTCTCATCTGATCTGATCTATTTGTCTGCTTTTTTGCATTGTGGTTTACAGCCCTGCAATTGAAACCTTCAAGATTACTTAAAGATGGAATGAGAGTGTGCTTCCATTGAGCTTAGCAAAGGCCATTTCTTCCAGTGCAAAATAATGGCCCTAAATGACTTGACAGTGCTCCTTTTAAGTCCACCACTTGGTTCCTGAGGGGGCGGGGGCGAGGAGGTAATGTATAGGTCTTACAGGAATAAAGCCGGTGTTTTGTGCTCCCCTGCGGCTCTGCAGCAGTAGCTCACTGACTGACCCTATTAGCAGAGTCGTGCTGTCATCATGGGTGAGACCAGTGTGCACATGCGGAACTGAACTAAACAAATAGCATGAAGTTAGGGGATGTGGAGGAGCTATGGCAGTGACTGCCAAATGGAGGGGAAAAAAAGGCTGGTGGGATATATAAGGGATATTCCCTTATAGCCCAGTGATAAAAATATCCGAGTCTTTCCTTCTCTCTGGTTTCCTTTGAAGGTGCAGCCAAGGGAATGACAGGTCTAAGGAGTTCCAGCGCAGGCAGTGCTACGCAGAGCTATAGAAAGGCAGGTGGGAAGTACCAGAGGGGTGCGTTTCTTTCTGAGCTGCTCCGTGAGCCCAGCATCGCTTGTGGAGACACTACAGCTACTGCTAGAAGCTCTTATGGATGAGAGGTAGAGCGAAGGCCTCGATCAATTGATTGTTAAAGATCCTACCACACTTTTCACAAGATGATGGGACAATAACCTTGGTGTCCTGGCCAGATTCCAGTTCATTACTTTCTGCTTGTCTAAAATTTCCCCTTCCCCTCCCTCTACCATTTATCCTGGAGAAGTTATCATTCGTTTCCTCTCCTAATGACTCCTGGATAATGCTGCTGGCACACAACTGATGCTTTATTTCATCCTGGTGATGAGGGAGTGATCCTTGTGATATGGGGTCTTTGGGCTGAAAAAGGTGCTATGGAAACAGAGATGCTTGGAGCGAACTCGTAAGTACAAAAGGACTGTTGCTTTCTGCTCCCTTCAGCTGCTGTTTCAGAACAGGTAAACGGGTTTTCCAGCTGCATCTTCGAGCTAAATCCAAATCATAAATGCGCGTGTGTGTCTTCTGTGTGTGTGTGTGCGCGCGCAAGCCTGTCTCTTCCCCCCCTTCCGTCTTGGAACAAGAAGAATGTGTCAAGCCCTCTGGCTGCAATCCAGGACTCTCCGTGGAACTATAAATCGACCCGTCAGGGAGGGGGAAAGAGATTAACGTTGGCCGTCTTCATTAGTGAGTCCCCAGAGGAAACTGGGTCTGCCATGAGCCGTGAATGAGACCAGCTGAGAGAGGAGGGGGAGAGTTTGCGGTTTTTATCACTGCCTCCAGAGACCCTGGAGGAGTGGAGGAAAAGAGTGTGATAGGGATGGGAGGATGTAAAATGAAGGAAGCCGGAGCTTTCCAGCACATCGCTGGCTCCCTCATTGGAGGGCAGGTAGCTGGTTGCTGCTCCTCTGCACCAATCCCTGACCCGTGAGCCCATGTGTGTGGCTGGAGTACTTGGCATGCTAATTGGGAGCAGAGAGGAGAGAGCCCAGTGGCAGTGCAATGCCCTGCCATGCTAAACAAGTGCCTGTAATTGCATTCAAGGTACTTTCATTATGTCAGATTTTTCACAGAACCAGAAAAGTGCATTTATCACGAGTGGCATAATTCTTCCTGGGCATTGCTCGGGGTGTGTGTGTGCGCTTAATTCCCTGCCCCCCTTCTCCCTCCCAGAAAGATGAAAGTAATTCTTGCCTGTGTTTCATTCTCACTTGCATGCTGATTTTTACAAATAGCTTCTTTGAGCTTCAAACAGCGATCTCCTCCTTGCTCGCTCTGTTTATTGTGTGTGTTTGCACTGCAGGCTCATGCAAACACATGCGTGCAGTAACGCACACGTGTGCTAATTGTTGTTTTTCCAGGCTGAAGGAGGGTATGGAGGCTGCAACTGCAGCTGGTAATGTTTCAGGTTCCCTTATAAAGTCCCTGAGAGCCTGGATTGTGGTGGTGCTCCTACCAGTAAAATCTGGTTTAAGCTGGTAGTTGTCTTTCCCCCCCCCCCTTTCTTGCAGTGAGTGACGCAGGCTCGACAGCTCCAGATAGTGATGCTCTTTATTCACTGAGCAGGCATCACACACATCATGGCAGTACCAGCTATGCACTAACACTGTTCCTACCAGGGTACCTAGCACTGACCTGAGGGGACCAGGGAGAGGGAGGCCTCTTGTCTGTGCCCATGTGGTCCTTGTCACCTCTGCAGCATGACAACAAGAGAACCAATTAGTGTCAGTTGTGGTGGCGGTTCTTACTGAAGGGGACACAGACCTGGCTAAGATGTGAACTGAGAAATCATACGTCGTCTTACTCTGCCTGCCCACAGGTCTCTGGGGCTGGGGGTGTCACACTTGGGAGCAAGGGAGCTCCTGGGAAATAGAGCTGGTGCCTGCAGCCACTCTGGTTGCTGGAGGTGCGACAGACAGTTGCAGTTACCAGTCTGGCTGGCACAGATCTCTGCTAAAACTTGTTGTCCTCTTCTCTCCCTGTCTCACTGCTGTGTTTTTATTCTCTCGCTGGATTCCCCTTACACACAACTTACTGCCCTCAGTAAGGGCACAGCTTCCCTTGTCTGCTTTGCCTTGACAATCCACAGTTCTTTGTAAAACACAGCGCAGTGCTTTGCCTTTGCTTTTACATGCCCCGCCAGCGTGTACGCACCTCTGCTGTGGAATTTGTCGGCTTCTTGAGATTGCTTTTTCACTAGCCCTTATAACACAGCTGTGGTTTGTGCTTGTAGTCACTTGGCACTTAGTGTTTTAAATTATGCTGCTTGCTAGTAAGTAAAAGCAATAATCTGTTTTTTGATATTGATAAACTTTTTGGAAAATGTTTTGTTTTGTAAAGACCAGCCCAGAGCTTCAGGTGCTTGCAGGCAGAACTAGACAAATCGTGAATAACGTTTGGAGTGGAAATGTGGAGTAGAAACGTGGGCATGAAGGAGAAAAAGCTGGGGCAAAGGAGCTGCTGTTTGTGTGAAATGAGAGTACTAGTGGCGCTATAAAGTGGCATGTCAGGTGAGTCAGACCCAGAACTGCTCTAGAAGGCAGGAATCCTGCTGCTTCCTGGTTCCGTTTTACGCCTCTCGGTGTTCCCAGCTGAGGAGCACGCACTGATGTTTTGCCTTACCTTGGAAGGAGAAGAAATAAATGATGATGAGCAGAAGGGTAACTGCACTACAGTGTGTCATAACACACCACCAGCTACAGTGTCACTAATGAACAAGCTGATGGATGAGTTATTTACTCCACAGTCCGGAGGGAAGAGGCCGCCTTTGCTGACACCCATCTCTGAGCAGTGTGAGGGCTCTGCACCGAGAGAAGTATGTCATCTGCAGCGACAAAATCCCCCTTTCCCTTGTGCAGCTGGATGCTCTTACAGAACCTCAAGTTCAAGCCTGATCCTGCTTAGCTTGTGGCGTGGCCCGAGGTGGTTCAGTCTGAGAGGCAACCTGCTGGCAGCCAGGGTAGAGGTCTCTGCTCCTTGGGGACCTCTGTCCTGGTGGAAGAGTGGAGGAGGGACAAGGGGATTGCAGCCTGCTGTGGGGGAGAAGTGCTGCGGTAGATTAAAGCAGCTGCTGAGGGACTACTCCAGTGAAGCTTGAAATCAGATTGTTTGACAAACATCATGTTAGAAGCACCTGGCTGGTTCTGTTTGCCCCACAGCTCCCTACCTCAGAGAGAAAACAGGGATTTTCATTGCTCCAGAATCACTTCACGTTCCCTCTTCCCTTTTCCCTTCCCTCGCTATGCCCCAGAGGGCAGATTACCTGCCTGCAGGTCTGCTGGACGTCGAGGGTGGTGGAAGACTTTGGGAACCCCTCACCCTGATGCCAGCTCCCTGTCTGAGAAACAGAGAGCTTGTGGAGAGGTGGGTTTGTTTGGTGTGATTTAATTATTTTTTTTCCCCGGCTCTGATTTTTGTTCTGCCTCATTTGCATGTTGTGTTTTTTCCAAGCCTCTTCATCTCCTTTCTTCCTCCCCTCTTTTTTTTTTTCAAAAAAAATTCTCTCTGCTAAAGATTGCTCCCTAACTCTCAAATGTCCCTCCCCCGCCTCACTCCCCCCCACTGCATTTTTCTTTCATCCTTTGTTCTTGATTGCTTGTGCCCGGGAGCAAAGAAAGGAAAAGGAAAGGATACCATCTCTCTGTGAAATACAGGAGAGAGAGGAAAGCAGGCAGGCAAAGTTGTCAGCCAGGCAGACTGCGACTGAATCCTCTCAGAAACACATTACATGCACCTCAGTCACCCGGGATTCACCACCTTCATTAAGCTTGCCGTGCCGTGCCATGCCATGCAGCCCTGATCCTGCGAGCCCTGGGTGGAATTTCCCTGCAGAAATGTTGCTTTGGGCATCTGCTGCCCCAGGAGAATGAAATGGGGGTCAGGGATGGACCAGTCCTGCCTCCTGTGCTCACCTAGATTATGAACAGGGTCCTGTACGTGGGTCCCCCCTTGGTCCTGTTCACAGTGTGAATCTGCAGTGTCTGTCTCACACAGGAGGGTAGGTAATCATCTGAAATGTGTGTGCACGCTGGCTGATACATCACATCTTTCTTTCTTTCCATCTCCTCTCCCCCTGCATCAGCAGCGCTGCCATAATCTCTCAAAATCAACAGGCCATTACAGTCTGATGTAACTCAATGAGTACTCAGAGACAGAAATCCTGCAGTGCACTTAAAAATCCTAATGTAGAAACACAGCACTGTCCTGCATTCCCCCTCCACCTTGTTTCCTGGTTTGTAGTGGAAAATCAGCATTGTTCTGTGTCTGCACAAGGGATTTTTAGCAGAGAGCACTGCTAGGCTTCAGCTAGCTTTCTATTCTCTTTCAGCTCCCAGAATCTCAAATGCAGAGGCTGATCTCTTCCTCCTCCCAACCTTTCCCCTTTTTTCCATTAGCTTTTTGCAGCAGTGGCTTTCAGTTCATGCCTTGGGAGAGCAGAGGTTGCAGAGACCTCACAGAGGTCCTCTGTTTCATCCACTTTTCCTCATCTGGCCTGTTCCTCACCAGTGGAACATGTGCTTCTGTTGATTAGACCCCGTGGGTGGGCAGTTCAGGTAAAGATGGGCCTTGCTGGGTTTTGCACAGGACAAATGTCTTCCTACTGTTTGCCTTGATTCCCCAGAAGATCTCTCCCTTAGATGGAGCCTTACATTTCAATCCTCCCTCTTAGTCCCCTCCCCCAAGTGTTTGTTGTAAGTCACATTCCAGCCCAACAAGACTCTAATCTTGAAATTAAAGGAGCCTTATTGGGAAGGGGCATCTCTCCTCCTGATGTTTGTGGGGTACCCCTTATTTCTCACAGTACTCTTACACATCTGAGACCTAGGCTGCAAGTCAGTGCAGTGGGGTAACTAAGACTTTGATGCTATGTCTTATAGAACTGAGTTTTTCACAATTATTTTGACTACCTGAATTAAACATAAATGATAAATGAAATTGAGGTGCTTGCTCTGTGAATCACAGCAGCGGTTCTTCCAAGCTTTGTACCGTGGCGTCTTGCTAGGAGGACTGCATGGTTCATATATTTGTGCTCTGTCAGTGATGAATTCTGCTGTTAATTCTGCTTTCTGCCCCAGCTTGAGAAGAAGCTTGAGGTGGAATTCCAGGATGGGATGCCAGAAGATACTGCATCTCATAGCTTCTCTCCAGCCTGCCTGACGTCTGAAGAACTGCTTATCAAAACCTGCAACCTGACCTATGAGCTGAAAAGTAGAGAAAGCATCTGGTTTTGCTGTCTAGGATCCCATGCATGGTGGTGCATGGTCTCTCTTTTGCTTCTGTGGTCCACTGATGTTGAGTAATTGCAGGCAGGTGACCAGTGCGAGAGAGCTGGCAGAGATGCACAGTTTTCATTAGCTGTCAAACAGAGAGGAGCAGTTAGTCACTTACCTCTTCTGCCTTCAGGCCTAATCTGAAACTCTCCTTTATGACAAGAGTAAAAGTGGCAGATTAGTTATGAAATGTCCTGTTCAAAGGAACTATTTGGGGTTCTTGCCCATGGCAAAACCATCTGTTTTAGACAGGTAATTCATCACTCAGAACTTTGCATTGGTGGGTGGGTCCTCGGGTATCTTAGTGGAACTGAAGAAACATGGTTTTTGCTTCATGCCCATGGTTAACGTAAGGTACCAGGGGCACAGTGCTCTGCTGCTTGCACTACTGGCCTGTTTGGTCTGAGGTGCTGTCTTGGACACTGGAGCTGATTGTGGTATTGGAGCCGAGACCAAGTGTTGGTTGCAGAGTCTACAAAGAATTACTCCACTGTGGACAGTTTGGAGCAGTGACCCTGAGAGAGAAGCTGCTGCTTTATGTCTCTGTTGGTTTTTGTACTCTTTGAAATGTGAGAGTCTGTCCTAGTTTATAACTGATTTCCTATCTGATAGCACTGTGGGTGTTTTCATTATCCTTAGAAAAGTCTAATTAAATTAAGACACTGGCCAGTTTTTTTCCTGGACTGTCAAAGCAACTCCATGTGCTCCTGTCGTGTGGCTGCAGAGGCTGTGATTTGGCAAGGCTTCCTCTTGGATGGTGCTTGGATCTATGAAACTTCACTTGTCTTCCAAGTATCCAGGGAGACTCCTGCCAGAACTGCAGGCATTGCAGGTGAAAAATGAGGGACCACTCTTTCATGCTTGTCCATGTATCCAGCCAACGTGCTTTACATCTTATTGTCCACTTGTTCCAGTCATGGTATTACAACTGCTTGAGCAGCTTCAGCTTCCCTTTTGCTTTACTTCCTCTTCTCCTCCCCCCCCCTACCTTGCACTCCTTTGGTGAGAGCAGCTTCTTCTCTTTCTAGCTTGCTATAAAATCTGTTCTCTGTACAGCTGTGCGACTGGCTGACCGTCTGTTTTCTCTGTTGTCTTGTATCTCTCATCTGATCTGAAAACACTTTTTCCCTCTCTTGTCCCTCTTAGCATTTCTCTTCTCCTTCCATTGTATATAGGAGCACTTGAGCCAGTAGGGAATATTGATTAAAGAGGGTTTTTTTCTCTTTTGGAAAGTGTTAGTTTAAACAGTAATAAGTATCTGTCTAAGACGCAGCATTTCATGCAAGTTTCACAGGGAAAGGAATGTGGTGTTGTCCAGCTGCCCAGAATATCCCTCAGCCTGCCAGCATAAAGGCCCTCCTCTGAGCTAGAGCAAGGCTTTGTGCCTGAGGCGGTTCATGGAGCAGGTTTTTTTGGAGCTTGTTCTAACCAAAACAGATCCTGCTTTCCAGTCCTGCCTGGGGACAACAAGAGGGGAAGGAGTAAGCACCAGTGGCTTCAGCTTTGTAACCTAACCAGCAGCCAAGATCCAGCTGTGCCTTCAGGCCCTTCTGTGAGGCTGCAGAGGAGAAGCTTGTTTTGTGTTGTGTTTTGTTTTCTTGAAGCTTTGAAAAGGCGTCTGGTCTACTGCAGCATAATTAAGGCATCCTTACATCTGCTTGATTTTGGAAGCTGATGTGTAGTAAGTTTTTTTTTTCCTGGAAAATGCCTTCAAATGGTGTTGGAGAGTGAAAGAAGTGGGTGGCAACTTATGATCCGGGTACTTGTTGATATGATGCACTGAGTAATCACTTGTCAAGCTGCAGGTCCATATGAAGTGGAACTGGCAGTGTTAGGGATGTGTGGTGTCATTTACAGCACATACAGCTCGGGGAAAGGAGAGAAGGTGTGCGTTAACATTGGAGAGGTGGTGCTGGACAACGACTCACCATGTCATGCGTCCAACCCTGCTTCTGCTGCTAGTGTTGTTTAAGCTTTTCTGCATCTCAAGAACGGGATGCACCAGAAGACTTCCCTTTGAAAGCTCTGGCCATGGGTGTATGAGGAGGAAGGCAGGATTTAGTTTTGAGCCCCTTCTGAGTGAACTGGGAGAAGGGAAGCAGACTGAAGAACCTGTATGGAATCAGGCTTGTGCTTAAAATCTGCACTGTTCATGATTTGGAATTGAAAACTACGGCTCAGACATAAGACAGTCTTGAGTTTGAGTTGTGGGTTCCAGAGCATTTATAAGGGTACATCTCTGTGTTGGGTTGAAGTAGACACAGGTCAGCATGGCTGACAAATAAAATGGCCCCATTGCTTCCTGTATTCCTTGTTACTGCTGCCAGTGTGCTGTGAAAGCTAGGAAAAGGAGTGCTTGTCAGCCAGGTCTAGTTTGGGATGTGCGTTGAGGAAGAGAAGAGGCGGCAGAAGCTTATTTGCTCCTTCAGCAGAAGTAAGGACTTGGATTGTCTTGAAGTGTTATCCAACAGTTTGTTTTCAGCTTATTTAGTTAACTGGACTTACCTAGCTAATTTATGGAGGCTGCATGTTAGGAAAGATTTTACTGGAAGGATGGTCAGGCATTGGAACAGGCTGCCCAGGGAGGTGGTTGAGTCACCATCCTGGTATGTGTTTAAAGACCATTTAGATGTGGTGCTTGGAGATACGGTCTAGTGGTGAACTTGGTCGACTAGGGTTATTGTTGGACTTGATAATCTCAAGGGTCTTTTCCAGCATGAATAATTCCATTATTCCATTAAGTTGTCTGCCTTTACACTTTGTCCTCTTCTGTTGTTCCCATTTAATAGTATTTCTCAGCTTCACAGGGGTATGATGAGGGTATCTCAGGCAGAGAAGTATCAGATACCTGTGTGTATACACGTGTGAGAGAGACCTAAGATGCTAATTTCTGCTGGCAAAATCTCTACAGGACAAGAAATGGCCTTGGCAATGGCTGCTCATGGGAGGGAGCAGGGTGCCCTGACATGGCCAGGACTGTGCAACATGTTTTGCCCAGCCCAGCTGTGTTGTGCTGACCATGGGTGACTTAGCCGAGCACTTGCCTTGGTGGTGTTTCGCAGTTTGCCTGGAACACAACAGCACCGGTGCGCTGCCTCCCATCAATTCTCAAGCTAGAGCGGGTGGCAGCAGTGGGAAGAAACCTATTGATTTGGGCTGTAAATCAGAAAGCTAAGGGGAAAAACCCTGGTGCCCAGGAAAACAGCAGATCTGTCTCTCACCTGCTGCAGGCAGAAGAGTCTTTTCTGCCACCTCCACTGGGCACGTGGAGCATCAGTTCTGCAATCTTTTTTGCACGGGGACAGTTGGTAGCCTGGAGTCTAGGATTAGTGCTAATTATTCCCATATTTTGTATGGGCAAATGATGACAGTTCGGCAGGGCTGAACTAGGTCTGATAACGATGCTGGAAGGTCCAGCATTGCCTGAAGAGAAGTGAGGCAAGTGGGCTGCTGGAGCTTGTGTGAGCTGGGGTAGAAAGGAATCAGAACTATATGCTTCTGCTTTTGGTGGTCATGCCTGGGTTTGCAGCAGAAGACAAAGATCTGTGCCATAGGATTGGCCCTTGCCCTTTTGCAAGTGGGATCTGCCCTGTTGTGCCCTGAAGACCACTTGGCTTTGGGAATGGAAAACGAGAGAATTTCCCTGGTGTCAGTGTGTGGTGTCAGAGATGACTCCAGGAAGATCTGAGGTGTTGCTCTGGGGCAGCATGTGACTGGGTTAGTGTGGGACAAAGACAGGAGCCCATGCTGGGGCTGGAGAGCACAGTGGAGTTAGAGATTTGGGGGACATGATGAATTTGCTGGGCCAGGAGATGGACAGATGGAGAGAGATCTTGGAGGGGGTCCCAAAATTGCCCTATTTAGTACATTTGGGAGAGTCATCGCTCTTCTCATCACACATATGCTTTGGGAGTGGGCCAGGGGAGGTTTCAACAGAATCAGAATCACAATCTCAGCTTTTTTTTTTTTTTTTTTTAAATTAAAAAAATAACAACCAAACAAACCCAGACACATTCTTTTGGGGTCATTTTTATATCCATTGAGGAGCCACTTAAAAAAACCATAAAAATCTGTTAACTGTTAATACCTCCTGGTTTTCTTACCCTTCCGTTCTAGGAGGGGATTTTTGCCAGGCTCTTGATCAAGTATAAACAGGAGTTTCGCGTAGATTCAGGACAGATGTAGAGGCAACCTGGGAAACAGGGAATGGCAGGAAATTATGTTGGTCACAACTGAAATGCTCAGCACAACCACAGCACTTGAGCTTGTGAACCCTTTTTACAGCACATGTTGCCCCTGTGCCATAGATTGTTAATTTTTTTTTTTCTTACCGGGAGCAGATGGAGAAAATCTCTGGGGACTGTATATTTCTCCCTTGACTGGGGAAGAGCCTGCACGTCCTCTAGAGAGTCACACCTCTTACTTTACTGTGCCTGGTTTAGCAGGAAAGCTCCGTGAGGATCACGGCTGTACTGGATCTGTGTTTGCTTAAGGTGCTGAGGGATGCTGAGGTCAGACGAGCTTCCTCTGCTGCAGTGGGGAACTGTTATAATAACTGCTGTTTCTGCTGTTACGGGCCACACAACGATGAGATATTTATTAGGCTAATGAGCAAATTATAATTCAAAGCTTCAGGATGAACAAAAAAATAGAAAGTATGTTAGCTCCCAACTGGTAATGGCTGCAGGATCAGAGTCACAGAATTCTTGAATTTCAAAGTTTTCCCCAGTGACCGGAGCTTGGATGAGATGCGGCTCGGTACAAGTGTGCGGTTATGTTCTGAAACTCAGAAATGTATGTCTGCGGTGCGGTCACCATACAGAGAATGAGGGAAAAAGCAGCCTTACCTCATTTCCTGCCTTTTTCTGTGCAAATTCTCATTCATAAAGCAGGAATATTTTTGTACAGTGCTTCCTAGGGGAGACTTTTTCCCCCCACCCCTGCTAGAAGAAAAAGCAGAAAGCTTTGGTGGTGCATTCAAACGCAGCTGTGTTTGGTTTGTGGTGTGGAGGTCGAAGTGTGCGTTAGGACATGCCCTGCCCAGTGTACCTGCTTTGTATCACCTCTGTACACAGAGAGGAGGTTTGTGCAAACTGTATTGACCTGCAATCCACAGGCAGGTTTAGATTACAGTTTATCTGGGCTGGATTCAAATGGTGGCCTCAAGTTGAAATGCTCTTTAATCACTTGAGCTGGATGCTGCCTGAGTTTTGGAGTCTTGCAAATACATTGGCATTCCTATAATAAATGCAGTCTCTAAAAGTGTTTCCTTGAGGAACCCTTGACTTCGTGAGCTTTTATTGTGAGGTGGTGGTTAGGGCTGAGAATTTGCCACTGACTCCCTCTCCCCACCCCAAAACAAATAAATAGAACCATATGTAGTTGACTTCATCCTCCAAACAGCCTCTTAGGCTGCTTCCTTATGAAATCAGCAACTTCAGTTTTTTGAGTTTTTATCAAGTTTTGAGATGTGCCAGACCATCTCCAAGGTTGCATGGAGAAGGAAGATGTTAGCCCTAGCGCTGACTCTTTTAAGTCTGCTGTCTGCTGGATTCAAACTATCAGTCATTTTCCTATAGCTAAAGTCACTGCAGCATGTTTTTCTTGCCTTGTTCCCTTTGTGAAATGAGCTGCTGTAGCAAAGGGGTTTAAAAGGCATTCTTTGTTGGTTTGTTTTTTCTTTTCCAAAATAGAAACATTTAATCATCTTTTTAATCATCCCTCTCGATGTACAGCCAAACAGCATTATTTATTTCAGTGACTGTTTCTGGTTTAGACTCAGATTGAACCTATTTCAATTCATTAGTGGTGTGATCTGGTTCTGACAATGAAGTGACCCAACGCAAGCAGCCTGGTTCTGCGTTTTATTCTGGTTGATACTACTGACTTCCCACATGGGCTTTGCTCAGTCACTTAGAAATTTGTCTTTTATTTCCTTTAGCTCTGAAATCAGAGTAGCTTCTGGTAAACTCTCAAGGGTTTTCTGGCTGTTTAATATAGTTAATATTGGTAGAGTATGCACCAGATCCTACTATTAGATAAAGAAGGAGGGAAGCACCCTGTGACCCAGCAGAATTAGGGTGAGAGCATGAAGGGGCAGAAAGGGACCAGTGACAGTGGCAAAAAAAAAAGGAAGAGGAAGTTCAGACTAAGGGGTACCAGAGGGAAGCTGGTGGTGAGCTGTGGGGAATGTGCAGGGTTATGCAAAGGGTGAGAGGAAAGGAGATGCTGCAGATCAAAGAAGGAAAGGATGTGGAGCACAAATGAAAGCAGTGGTTTGGAGACAGGGGATTGAGTCACAGAATCCCAGAATGGTGGGTGTTGGAAGGGACCTCTGTAGATCGTCTAGTCTAACTCCCCTGTTTAGAGCAGAATCACCTGGAGAAGATGACACAGGGACATGTCCAGGCAGGTCTTGGACGTCTACAGAGAAGGAGACTCCACAACCTCTTTGGACAGCCTATTCCAGTATCCAACACGTCAAAGTAAGGTTTTTTCTCTATGTTCTGTTGAGGTCAGCCTTCCCTTGTAAGAGAGATGCTCCAGTCATCTACTCAGCACTCTTTTGGACTGTTTCACGGAGTTCTGCGTCCCTCTTGAACTGGGGAAGCACAGAACTGGCCACAGTACTCAGTACAGGTAGTTAGAAGAAGGAAAGAGGAGGGAATCAGGATGAAAGCTCACTCGGGCTTTACAGGTGACATCTGTTGAAGTTTTACTGGGAAGTTTATTGTCCTGTGTTTCTAAACTTGGGGCAAAATTATGCTGCTTTTTTTTCCCTAAGGCATCTGACCACTTTACCACATTAAATAGTTAGGAGTAGGAGGACCTCTAAAATTTACTTTTGAGGTCTTGCTGCTGTTTAATGGTGTCTCTTTTCCTAGAAAATAACTCTTGAAACTCTTGAAAGTGTTAATGGCTTTGCACAGTCCCCTGCTGGTTTGTCCTGCTGGCTTTCAAATTGTTGTCCTGTGTCAGAGATGGGAGTCTCTGACATGTAAAGCATTTGAGAACATCAATGAAAAGCAACTGCGGAAAGATTCTTGTCTGTGGATTTTTTTTCTTCCTTTACTCTTTGGCAAATATTGTGCCTGATTAAATCTGTGCCAAATAATGGTTTTATTTGTGTGGGTCTCAGTGGTGGCTGTACTCTTTTTCCCTGCCACCAACTCTGTGTGTGAGGAAACCGTGGAGAAGAGGTGCAGCAGGGACAGTTTGTGGTGGCTTGTTTGGGAAGTAAGGGGTGTGGGGGGTGGCCTGTGTTGAGTTGAAACAGAGGCTGGGGGAGCGTTGCTGTTCCTATTGTTCTGCCAGACTTCGTGGTTTGGCCACAAAGCCAAAGAACTAGTGTTTAAAACTTTCCACATTGAAAGATACCAGTTTAAAACATAATGAAGCACAATATGAAACATTAAGACTGGTATTTAAAAACTACCTGAAGGTAGATGAGTCACTTGAAAATTACCCCAGTGAAAATACTTGTGTTTTCTCTCACTAGACCAGTGTGTTGAAGCATAACCTTTGGGTCTCAGCACAAGCTTCTGCAGCAACTTAATTAGGCAGCAGCAAAACAGAGAGATCGCCTTGTGTCTGACCACAGCCCTAGATAAAAGAAGTTTTGGAAAATTCAGGCAACTGCTGCGATCCTGGGCTATAAGAGGGGGTGGAGATAGAGCAGCTGCCTTCTCCAAGGCTTAGGCTGTTGTTGCATTGACTAGCAGCACTCTTAACAGCTTCTGCTGAGATTAATAAGGAGAAGAGACTTGTTTCTCAACATGATGGATCCTGCTGCTGCCCATCACCAGTGGCTCAGAATGGGGCAGGTGCCCTGTGCTGTCAGTAGTGCTGGGCAGCACTTTCCTGTGGGATGCAGTGTTCTGGGCAGGATGGATGGAAGGTCCTGCTGGACACAGCAGTTCCTGCATTGGGCTTTTATCTCCTCCTTTGCTGATGGCTCATCTCTTTCACACAGTGACAGCCCTGTGAAATCTTCCCAGGAGACGCAGCATTTGTCTCCCTTGAAACTTGTGAGAGCAGGGGATGGCGGGGGAGAGGACTGGGATTTTTTTTCCTTGTTTCAGGCTTTTATTTGCGTGGTGTTTTTCCTCCCTGAAGAGTGCCCAGCACAGTATTTTGGGTTGGTTGCCCTTAAGAATTTCTTATGAAACAATCAGAGGATTTGAAGATGTGTGAGATGCTTCTGTATTTTGAGTCCTAATCACTTAGGTGAAAAAGAATAAGTAAATTATATATTGAGCCGCTAACTGGTGCTGAGGCCTGGTTGTTTCCATGGCAACTGGGCTGGAAATAGCTGCCTGTGACGTCACCAGCACTGCACAGGTAGAGTCGCATCCCGCATCCTGCCGCTGTTTCCCCTGAAGAAGTGAGCGTGGCGGGTGCAAACACCTTGACATTGCAGTTAACACATGCGGCCGTCCCAGCCACACCAAGGTACCTGCCCATCACCTGGGTGCACCGAGTTCACTGTGGCAGAAGCATCTGGGCCCTTTTGCAGGTGCTAAGGGAGGCTGGATCCCCCCACCCCACACCTGTGCTCTCTGCATTGCCCGTGTTGCTGTGCAGAGCCACAGGGTGAGGCCCTTCAGCCACACAGTCTGGGGGGCTCAGGCCTTCTCCTCTGGTGCCCTGTAATGTCCCAGTTGCCCGAGTTGCTCCTCTAATTCATCTTACAGCTGCAGTAGTGCACCTGAGAGGGAAGAGATTTCTAAACAGCTTGGCTTGGACACCACTTCTTTCTGGAGATGGATAAAAGACCTGGTAGGTCTGATTTTGGACTTTTTATTTTTTAATTTGGTTGGTGTATTTTCTTTTTTCTTTTCTGGAGATTTTGTTTTCTTTTTCTCTTACCTCAGAGATGCCAGGAATGTAAACTCTGGTCTTTTCTGGCATTACTGAAGGACAAGTGGGAGGTGTAAATGAATCTATGAATGTGACCATTTAAAACCTTAACTAAAAGGGTGAATGTGGTGTATCTTTAACAAAGGCCTTCTCTACTCAAAATAATTACTTGTTGAAGTAAATAGATTTTTAAGTAAAACAGCCAACCAGCCTGATTCAGCATAGCTGTTCGATTAACATTGTGAAGGATGGAGGCTCAGCGTGAAGCCTCTTGTACCGCTGTAGGTGTGTCGCACTGCTTTGTCACAGGGACCATCCCATGCTGAGCTTGGGTTGACAGTGACAAGGTGGAAGTGAAGAGTTAAGTTGCTGTTCAGCTGTGGAATTGAATATCCTTTAGCCAGCAACAGCAAAAAATCCCACCCCACTGAAGTGATTAACTAGCTCCATGTGTGATCAAAATGCAGCGGATGTGGGACTTACTTCTGCGCATTTTCTGGTGTTTATGTCCAATTGAGTTTTAGCTGTCCCGAGTGATTGCGTTTCCAGTTTTTCCCTGAGAAGACAAGACTGTATGCCTCTCTGTTGTGGTGATGGGTTTTTCCCCTCTCTTTTTCTCCATGCAGCCACAGGCCTGTTTTTTCCTTTCTTGTTTTCCACTGAACCCGAGTGTTGTTCAGGTGGCACTGAGCCCCTTTTCTGTTTGTGCCTCTCAAGAGTTTGGTAGGGAGTCAGTTCCCATCTTGTTGGCCATTGCTTTACTAGCTCTTATATTTCATCCTTTTCTTTGTAAATTAATTTCTGGGTCTTGGTCAGGTACTTGTTGCTCTTCTGCAACCTCCTCTTTCATCATCAGTGTTTTGGGCAGGCTTAGCCCAGAATTAAAACCTGGCTTTCAGGTATTGTTGCAGCCAAAGCCATTAGAGGCTTGTCAGCTGAGAGACTGCTAACAATACAGCCAGCACATGCAGCATGTGCAGCTATTTGCTTGCAGCAGTGGCCATCTGGACACAGAAGGAGCTCTGCTAAAACAGTCCTCTCCAGGAGGCTGCCCACCAATGCATGGTGCGTCTCCTACGCTGGCATCGTTGCAATGATTGAGCAGAAAATGCTCATGTTTCAGTTGGTGCTCTCAGGAAGGGTCTCATACTTGTTCTTCCCTTTGGTCAGAATAGATGCAGCCTGGATAATGTTTTACATTTAGATGTAAATGCTTATCTGTCACACAAGGCATCAAAACATGAGGTGTTTATAGTGAGTAAAGACACAAAGGATGAGGAACTTTATTATGGACTGTGGCTCTCGGGATGTTGTTTGTAGATAGCCAGCTGCATGACCACCTGGTCAGCAGTCACCTGTAGATCACAGTTTGGGTGATGCTGTTCTAGACCCTTATCTATACTAGGAAAAGGAAGACAAGTGATGCATAGTTTATCATCTCATTGTAAAGCTAAATGACATTGTGGGGTGGTATTGGGAGTTTGAGGGTTTTTTTGGTAGCAGTAGATACTTGGCTGTACTGCAGCTGCTTCTGCTACCAGAGGTGAAGTAACAGTCCTGATTTCATCAGTGTGGATGCAGATAAATGCACTTGGCACTACAGAATATTCCTACCTTTATCATCTGCCTCCTTTTGGAAGCATTTCCAAGTATTAGTAGCTTCTTTGGCCTTATTTGGATGGTCTGCTTAAAATCATTCATGTTGCTCTGGCTTCTAAAGGTTTTTCTTCCTCAAATACTTAGTTTGTAGGCAGTGCCACCATGAAGAGACTAGATATAAGTATGAAACACATTAAGATGTCCCAGTCCTTACTAATAAAAGGGACATCTTGCAACACATTTCCCTGCTGCCATCCCTCGTCAGCTGCGCTACCGTTAGTGATGAGGCAGAGGAGTTTGAGATCTGCATCTCAGTAGAGGCAGATTGTAATTCAGAGTTGCAATTGTAAATTCTGAATTTAGAAGAACTGAGCACCCTACTGCTCGTGGCTCCTGAGCAGTCATGAAAACGTGGTCTTTGTTTAGATGTCTTAGTGTTAGCTGAGCTTTTGGATGTTGCTTTCCATGTTTAGACCTGTGGTGATCGTGTGTAGTATAATACTCCAGGAGTACCATCAACACTTCTGTCTTAAGGTGCCCACTACTATTAACACTTGTAGCATTCCTCAGGGTTGCCTAACACCTCCTGTCTTCTCTGCATCCGTCTTTCAGAAGGTGAAATCTTTGTGCCAGTGTTGCCATATAGGCATATTGATAGGATGAGGTGCTGAATGTTCCCATCAGACTCCTCGTTAAAAGCCTGTCAGGAAGGATTTGGTGATGGCTGGTTTGATAATGAGCTATAGGGATGTGGACTATGACTTTTCACTCCTTGTCACCTCTACTTTTCTCTCAATTCATGAGGATTTTGCAAAAAGGTGAAGCTGTTGCTACAGCTGGCTGCACAACTATGTGTCTGCGGATGCTCCGCGTAGTATCCATGCAGTGGTACTGCTTGGGTCCTGAGAAGATGGGGGGTTATTGTCTTTTATGCTGAGGCTTGCTTGGATCCCAGTGGCTGCAATCTTTGGAATTAGATGGTTTTCATTTGGAGTTAGGATGTTGCCAGTGGGGCCTACTGGGGTGAGCTAGCTGTTTATTGCACCCTAAAAATATCACTTTGTCTTTCCTCTGCCATAGTGTGGACTGGTGGGGGAGCAGGACCAAGTGCAGGGCTCAGGAACTGACAGGGACAGCCAGAGAGTAGATGGGGAATGAACTTCAGGGAGCGAGTGTGGCAGCTGGAAGGAGTTGGTCTCCATTTAAAATGGCTGCTGCTGCATTCAAGGGGCCATTTTATGTGCCTGCTATCCTACTCTCGCTTAAGGGTGTAATTTGAATGAATGTGAAGCCAACAAAAATGTTAGATTCCAGTACAAATCTGCTCTGGTGTGGGGATTCATCTGAGTCCCAACAATGCGTAAAGTACTGCGAGATGAGAGGTGATATATTGTGGAAATATAAGATATGAATTTTATATTTATTACTGACTTGGCAGGGTGCTTCTCACATCACCATTCTGGTACAATTTTGATTAGATTTTTATGCTGAGCATTGGAGAAACACTGCTCGTGTGTACGTAATTCTCTTTGCCTTTTGTGCTTCTCTCCTCTGGTGCAGAGAACTCTGTGCTGATGAAAGACACGGGGTTGACAGTCCTTGCTCTGTAACGATCCAGTTTAGACAACGCCAGTAAAAACTTCCTCTGGCAGCTCGGAGGACGTGTGTTGACAGGGAGCAGAGTGCCGCTAGCAGTGGGAGGATAGGTTTGTTTCTGACTCTTGCCCAGTTCCTGACCTCAGCAAGAGTTCGGGAGGGTGATGCTAGTTTCTGCTATGTCAACGTATATGGGGGGCCCGTTCAGTGGTCCTCAGTCCATGTGTTGCTCTCATTTGTCACAAATTGTTGTCTTGTAATGGATTTTGTTTACTCCCAGCATGTGCTGGCTCTGAGCTAGCATTGAAAGCAGATAGAAATCATCTGCAGATGGAGTGCTGTCTGTTCTCTCACAGGTACTAATTTTCATTTAATGGGTAAACATCAGGAGAATACCCTTCTCTGTAGACTGTCTACAAAGTCAGAGTTCTGGGGCAGTGCTGGGTCTGTTGTGTATATAATCTGTTTAGTTATTTATGCTACCCTTTTGTATGGAGCTTTTACAAGCGTTGGTGCACGCATTCTACCTTGCTTTGTGTCAGAACTAGTAGCATCCCCGTTTTGCAGCTTCGTGAGAACTGTGTGGTGTAGTTTGAAATGGTGCAGAAGATCTGCATCGAAACTGGGAAGCGAACCCAGACTACTGGGATTCTTGGTGTGGTGTCCAATGCCCAAGAAGAATGAGGAAGAAGGCAGAAGGATTTTTGTGCCTATTTAAAGACACATTTACACGTTGTCTCTGTTGAATCTGCTTCTGGAGATGAACAGCGGCAGCGTGGCATTTTTCATTAGAATAGTTGTCTGGAGAAAAGGCTTAAAAGGATAAAAATGTAGTAGTTTTTTTGCGTCTTTGCCACAAACAGCTTTGCAGTTGCACTGCAGAAATGCATTTGGCTCGTGGCATTTGGTGGAACCAAAAGGTTTGACTCAACCTGATGCTGGCAGAGCAAAATGTATAAACGGACAATTGCCAGCAAGTTCATTTACCACAACGAGATTCTGAGTTGTCATCTGGGCTGTAGTAGTTTGACTCCATGATCTGTTTTTCTTCCAATAAGTAGAAAAATACTTGCCTAAAGCATCAGAGGCTGGTTGGTTCAGTGATACTGTGACTCAGCTGGCAAATGGTAACTTGTTAGTCATGGTAGCTAAGTTACCTACTTCTATGTTTGCATCTCTTGGACTGATTTTGGTGGAAGGCAAATGAAAAGAAAATGGAGTTACCTGGTTGTAATCACTGTCTGCTATAGCCAGTGGAGAAGGAAATCTGCCTGCAGAGCTGCCGGCTGGTTAAAGGGAAAAAAATGGGAAAAAGATTTGCCTGGGTCCAAGTTGCTGGCCTACTGAAGTATGTGTGTCACCGTTACCAGCTGTGAATTCTTGTAGTCAGAGTTTTGGCAGCAAATGGATGAGGTTTAAGGTGGTGTTATGTGGGTTAGTAGTTCAGTTCCTGCCTTCTCACAGCTTTGCAGAAAAGGTGGAGAATCGCCTTCCCCTTGTTGAGAGCCAAGCTGGCCTTTCAGGCAGCCATGCGCTAGCCCATGCCTTGTGTTTTCCAGCAGTGATGTGTGAAGTCGAGTGGCTCCAGCCTATGCAAAACAAACTTGTGGTCTGTGCCCAGCCCCTGGGCTGCAGATCTTCCGCCTGAGGTCTGAAACCTTAAACAGCCCACATTTGGGGCCCACCTCTCTAGGAGGAAACCTCACTTGCAGTGTAAAACCACTGTGCACTTAGGCTTGTTTATGCAGGAAAGCCGGTGTGCAGTAAGCCGGAACGTGAGTTTATGGCTCCCGAGCTGCTCCGGACTGTTTTGTGGGGGCATTTTTCATACACAGTTAAGAGCTGAGTGGTTCGCTCCAGTGATGTCGAGTAAAAGAGGCTGTGGCATGAGCTGGTGTGCAGTGCTCCGCGTGCTCTGTGTCCAGAGCCCAGCTTAGTGCTCTTTTCTCAGGGCAAAGAAGCCCTGGGTAATGCTTGGATTTTACAGGGCGCCACGTGGAGTTGGAAAAGGGGTAAGGCAGCGGGGCGTGTGGCAGGCAGGGCTGTGTGCACCACGCCAGGCAGAGCTGGGACACGACTGGCTTAATTGTACTGTGGACATGGCAGGAACATGGGGAACGTGAGTGGCAAGTGTCTGGATGGGGAAGGGGCAGTGCCTGGAAGTAGTGGGAGCCCCCAGATCCTGCTGACTGCAGGTTGTTGACCTGCGCTGGTCTTGATAGAGCCCATCGCCATGACAGTGCTCGGCAGACAAATGAGGGGAACAAGGGCATGCCATGGTGGAGCAGACATCACAAAAAACTTAGTAAATTAAAGGGTCATCAGACATTGGGACAGGCTGCCCAGGGAGGTGGTTGAATCACTGTCTCTGGACGTGTTGAAAAGTCATTTAGATGTAGAGCTTAGGGACACAGTTTGCTGGTGGGCTTGTTACTTTAACCGGTGGTTGGACTCTGTGATCTAAAAGGTCTTTCCTAACCAAAATGATTCTTATGATGCTGCGATCTGAGCAGCCTCACCTCTGCCCTGCTGGCTTGCAGGGGCTGTTCTCGGCTGCCAGCCCCCTCCAGGGAGGTGAGAGATGGGCTGCGGGGAGGACCAGCTCCCCGGGGCCCCGCGATGCCCCCGGCAGCACAGGCAGCCTTCCCCTGGCTCCTGTGTCAAGCGCATGTTTAAGCTTGCGCTAGTCTCCTGGACACCTTCCCGGTGAGTTTTCCAGAGAATGACTACAGATGAAATGCAATTAGACACAGATGGACGGGGGGCGGGGGAGGGGTGGGAGACGAGCCCAGTTTGAAAATGGGGGGAGGGGGCCGATTAATTGCGAGGCCGTGAGGCAGCCGGGCGCGTGTGAGAGAGAGATGTGTGTGAGGATCAGAGGTCCCTGCTGGGAGATGCTCCGTGGGCCAAGGCCGGGAACCTGAGGAGGTCTCTCTGCTCTCAACTGCTGCCGCCGCCGCTGTTGTGGTTGTTGGAGAGCCAGAGGGAAGCAGCAGGCGTGTCTCAGGGATGATTAATCATGTATGGCAGCAGTGAAGAAGGAGGACGCGGTGCGCACACGGAGACCAGCACCTCCCCTAGCCCTGCGCGCCGCTGGCTGGCTGACAGCGAGCTCCTCGCCTCTGAAATCCAGCCCCAGAGGAGGGCAGGCAGGAGGGGGACTGTGTTTCACCTGAGTCGAGAGACAGCTCTGTACCCATCCTGTCCTCCGGGAGCTTTGAGACTCGAGAAACGTGAATCTCCTGAGTCTGAGAAAGAATGAAAAAAGATGTGAAAGCTGGGAGCTGAGCCAGCCCGGGTGGGAGGTGAGGCAGACCTGACTGAAGGTTTCATTAGCAAGGAGCATGGGAAAAATAAAAGTGGGTTTAGCAACAGCAGGCTGCCTCTTCTTCCCAGTTGGAGGAGTGGGGACAGGACACAGAGAAGCCCAGATTGGTGCAGGTGTCCCTTTGCCTCAGGACTTGTCAGCCTTCTCACTTTCCACAGCCTGGCACTATCTGAAAAAAAGATGTAAACATAAATTAGCTCATCCTGGGGAGAAGCGGCTTAAGTTTCTGGGATTTGACTTCTTGCTCAGGCAACACGGATTGAACTAGACGATGTCCAGAGGTCACTTCCAACTCCTACCATTTTATGATTCTGACTGCTGCTCAGGAAAAGAAGTAGGAACCTGCTTTTTTTGGTTTCATATGTATGATTTTTTTTTTGAAAGGTCAGAGTCCAGCACAAGGAGAGAACCAGAAGATGAGAATATCAGAAACTTCCAGGGTAGGAGAGATGTGGTTAAAGCAGGACTGCTGACAGACCTGCAACTTTTAACCAGCCTTCCCAATAATGGCCATTACTGGTGGTGGTCTGCACAAACATCTTCCCTTCGTGAAGTAGCTGAAAGCATCCCCTATTCTCTGCATCCCCTGTCAAAGGCTATAGTTTCCTCGCTGTCACTGTCATTTACAGTGAATGATGTAAAAGCATTCATACTTTTTCTCCTTAGCCTCAAAGACATCCCCCCCCCCTTCACGGTCTGTAACAATTCTTTTGGGGAATTTTGGACTGAAGGAAGGTTTTTTATGATACCTTCCTGCCCCTTATTTGCCTCTGCTCAAGATGTGCTCAGACTCCCATCGCTATAGCGCTTCTTCTATCACTGAGGTGGGATCTGGGCTAATTTTTGTAGACTTACTTGGACGTGCTGCCTTTACGCTTCTCCCTGCAGGATTGCTAGAGAGTGTTATTTAATGCTTGTAAACAGCTCCACGTTTTCCATGTGCCAATTCCTTGTGCAATGCAGAGCAGTGACCAGAATTTGGAATGCACAAATTTCTTTATTTTCCTCCTCTTCCCCCTGCCTCAATTCTGGTAAGTGTGGCTAAGTAATATTTCACAAAGCTAAATACTATCGCAGAGTAAGAGAGGAGTAGGGCATACAGGTTGTTCAGAGGCAGGACAAGAGCAGTTTTCTCCAGACAGAGTCAAGCCTGTTCAAAATGTGCTGCAGAGCTGTAGTACTGCTGATGAGGTTGGAGGGACCTTTGCAGGGTTATTCTGGAGTCCCAGCAATAAAAAAAAAGCACCATAGTTTTCCAAGCAGAATCCAAACATGCTGGTGGCATCAGAAGCTGACAAAACCGAGAGCTGGAATAAATACTTAATGCTCCTCCCTGTGAGACCTCTGCTCACAGCCGGTAGTCATGGAAAACAGGACAAAACAGATGTGGATGCCCAAGTGAGTGAATAGCGCTCCTTTATTTGTCGCCGTTGTGAAGAGAGGTGTTTTCCTCTCCTCACCAGTTTGGCCAGCCTCCTTTGGTGGTGGTGGTGGCCTGGGATGATGTTGGGAGGAAGGTGCTGGAAGCAGCTGGCACGTTGCACCCACACCAGCACAGTGGATCTAATTTTGGATTTGGGCAATGTAACAAGCTTTTCCGCTGAGATTGTGTAGAGGGATGGCTCTGCTTTGCCTGAAGGGACCATCCATGTGTTTTGAACGGAGGGACTGAGATTATGTGGAGGGGCAGGAGGGTGTTTGTGCACTTGAGGCTGCTGTAACATCCATGTTTTTGTTTGGAGTTCTTCCTGAGGTGGCTTTCTCTAAGGAGGAGCAGAGAAGGACTGGCCAGCATGTCCTCTTGTCACCTCTCCCATGTCCACCAAGGAGGTGATGGAAGCAGGGCCTTGTGCTCAAGCCTTAAACTAATGGCAGACATTTTTAAAGAGAAAGATAAAAAAACAGGGACGAGGGTGTAATTTGCTCACTCAGCTGGCAGATGGGCAGCGAGAGGAGTATGTTGCTAATTAATGTGAAGTAGTGATCACGTTTGGGCAGAGGTGATGCTCTGATGGGGAGCAGCATCCAGCTTTGCGCCATTGGAGCATCCAGGGGGTTATTTATTCCTTTTTCAGTCCAGGGATTATTTTGGCAAATGCTCCAGCTTTGTGTTGTCCTCCAGCATCAGTGGCAGTGGTGAGGTCCTTGGGGACCACAGCTTGCCAGAATGGGAGCAGGCAGGACTTCCCCCACCTCAGGCACCTTGGGGATAGCCTGGCCCCCTCTCCTGCCTGGGGATGCTTTCTGAAAGCATAAGGGGAGCTTTTGGAGGAGCCGGGGGCTGGCTGCCAGGCTGCCTTTAATTCCCCCAGCTGGCAAACAGGAGGCCTGTGTCGGTTGCCGGGGCAATGGCGGGAAGCTGTGTTAGTTTAATGAAGCATTGGGAAGGCTGCTGTTGATTTGAGGGGAGCAGGGTTTCTCTCGCCTGCCAGGATGCTCCCCAGGGATGGAAAGGTGGCTGCCAAAGGGCTCCTGGGCCCCTGCCGCCACGTTCTCCCCTCTGACTGCCACCCAGGGTGTGGAGGCTGGTGTCGTGCCATCCGTCAGCACAACATGCCTCTGCGATCTGCTTCCACCCCAACTTGGTGTGTTTGCTGAGCCCTCAAACTTGTCCTCCTCTGAAAGCACCTGCCCCTTCCCAGGGAAGCCCTCTGCCCCACTCATGCCTTGGAGTACCCAGTCATTGCCCCACACAGAGTGTCTTCTTCCCTGGTGCTGGGACGGATGCCCCTTCCCCTTCATCACCTGCCTGGGATGTGACAGTTACCTGGCTGGGGTGTTTGAACTTACGCTCTTGATTTAAGCAAATGAAGACTTGAAGCATCAATGTCTTCATAGCAAAGGTGACCTACAAAGAAAAGAGAGGAGGAGGAGGAGAAGCAGGGGAAAGAAGCCTTGCATTTATGCCCCTTTGCCAGTGTCTCTGTATGATTTGTGAAGGACTAAATGTGGGGCTACGGCTTTTTTTATCCTTCTCTACTTTCTTCTCCTTCTCGGTGTGTCATTTTGAATAGGCTTATGACTGTTTAGATAAAACTTCATTAATCAATTAATTAAAAAAAACACCACCTTATTCAGATCTGTTAAAAATCAAAGGTGTGTAAATGGATCTGAACAAACAAATATGAGGTGAAGAGCTTGTTGGAAAGTTCAGGAAGCTGTGTCCATTTAATACAAGGCTGAGAAAAAGCCTCTCAGGCCACAGACTGATGAATTTTCAGGGAAAAAAAGGCAATATAAGACTATTGTCTTTTCTTAAAAAAAAGCCTTTTTGTGTGTGAATGCGAGATGATTTTGGTCAAGATGTACAGACAAAAATGCACCTGATGTATAGTTTTTTGTCTTCCTTCCTCCTCCATTTTTTCTGATTCCCATTTAAAATGCTGTATAAACAAGCACTGTCCTGGATGGTGCCTCCTCAGCTGATGTAGCAGAGCCTTCCCTTGTCCTGCAGGGCAGCATTCTGCATCGGCTCTTGCAGGACCAAATCCCCCCCATCCCCATGCCCAAATGCAGCATCACATTCCCACCCTGCACCTGTCACTGTGCCTGTGCCAGCTGCCAGGGCGGCAGCATCCCGTGGGGATTTGCGAGTTGCCTGTGCCAGCCCTGCCATGTGGATGGAGGACAAGGAGCCCATCCCTGGCGTGAAGCCCACGTCAGCCCAAACTCTGTGACCCCCTGTTGCTAGCCTCCCTCTCTGGCCCATTTCTCTCTGTACGTGAGAGGCTCGTGCCCTGCGGTCGGCTGGTAATTAAAAAACCTTGACGGGGGATATTATTGAGTTAACAGTAGTTATTTGTCAGGCTGTTGGGGGGTTTGGGGAGGGGAGAGTGATCTATCCCCAGGGAAAGCTGCACTGACGAGGGGTGGGGGGGAGCAGGAGGGAGGAGGAAGTGGGGGCGAGATTGGCAGGTGACTGCCAGCTCCGAGGAGATGACAGCGGCAGCAGCTCCGCCAGTCCCACTTGAATACTGCACTGCAGGTACTGGGTTAATGGGTGGGAAGTGGTGAAGAAGAATATCAGGGTGGGTGGCTGAAGGGGAGGGTGTTGGCGTGGGGGAGTTGATTTCTGCTAAACGCCAAGATAGAGATGACACTCTATATACATGCAGTCATTAGACTCTTCATTCCCAAGAATATTTTCCTTCATATAATTTTTTTTTTAAATGCAGAGAAAGCTTTCCTCAGACCTGACAGTTTTCTACCTACAATCACTTCCCCCTTGCCAATATTACCATGCTCTACAAAACCGGTCTGAAAGGCTGTACTATTTTTGACCATTTCTTTAGGATATTTGTAGCAAAATTTTAATTTTTAAGGTGCTAGGAATAGGCTCCTCAGTCCTACATCATCTCCATGTGGCAAGGCCTTTTGACTGAACATGAGACTGCATTACAGTCTGAAACCTCACAATTTTCCTGTTTGATGATACTGACTATCCAACTAGAAAATTCATGTATCCTGCTTTTGCAGGACTGGCAGGTTAGACCTAGACTGAAGTCGTGATTGACATCTGCAGACAGCGTTCTTGCTCATGCTCTCTCTCTCTCTCTCCCCCTCCCGTGCTTGCGTGCTCTCTCTCTCTCCTTTTTTCCTCCGATTTTCCCTTTCGGAGGACAAAACATCTGTTTGCAGAGGGCTGAGGACATGCACTGCACAGGGAGATAAAAGCAAAGAGCCCTCATCCTATGTAAGAGTTCATAGATCTGTAACTCAGAGGGCTGGTGACAAGGTTTGCCAGGGGTTGAAATCCTTCAGTCTTTCTCCCTTCTCCTATGCTCAAGTTTGAAAAACAAAAACAACCAGGGTTATCTCAGATGTGCACTAGTGAGGATTTAGATGTCAGCTTCGCTATCAGCTTCATTCTTTGTGCACAAATAGAGAAAGAGGATCACAGATTTGCACCTAAGCTCCAGAGAGCGATGTCTGGGTTTATCACAGTGAAGGAAGCCCATGCCTCTCCCCTTCCACTACAGTGGAGTTAAGCCCCAAGGGCCTTACACAGGTGATACCTGGGGAGGACCGAGTCCCATCCTTCCCGTCCCTGCATCAGGAGGCAAGTTTAAGGGATCATCTGAGAGCTCAAGGCACATGTGGGATGGTAGACCTGCATGATAGATGGCAGGGGAAGCTGCAGAAATGTCTCTCTTCTAACGCATGTCCTGCCCGCTGACAACAGCCTCCTGGAAAGTATTTAGCCATAAAAATGTTCCCTTTCCCTTTTGACCTGCGGTGGTTATGGAGAGGGCCACCACCTGTGGCTGTGCACTTGTAGTGTTACATGTTTTAGTCCAGAGACTAGGGAAGGTGTTCGGAGCTGTGAGTTCAGCTGTGCATCCAAGTTAACCTATGGCTCAGGTGCTGGCACGCTTAGCGGAAACGCCCGCAACAAAAGCGGCAACACTTCCTGTTCTTTTCCAGCGCTGGCACTGCCATGCCGAGTTATGTTCCATGGAGATACATATTTTGACTGCTTGACAAAGAAAATCATGCACACAGCGGCTTCTTGTCATGTAAGTAATCCCACTAAATGGAACAATGGCCAGTGCCATCTGGTTAGAGATGTCTTCTTAGTCATAGAATCATAGAATCATTAGGGATTGGAAGGGACCTCAAAACATCATCCAGTCCAATCCCCCTGCCACAGCAGGATCACCCAGACCAAGTTATAGAATCAGTCCGGGTTAGAAGGGACCACAGGAAGAAGGGACCACAGGAGTGGTAGTTTCCAGAGTCACTGGTGTGGATGTTTTCAAGAGGAAGATGTTTTAACCTGGTGACCGCCTGCAGTCTTTGCTGAACAGCACTAGGAGCTTTGGACACGTAGCATTTGAAAATTGCATTGTAGGCATCTTAAATGGTGCTTTTCCAGTGTGCGTTGGTCTTGCAACTTAGCAGCCAGCCTTTTGGCCGCATACATAGGCTACGCACCCCGAACCGCTTACCCAGAATGGCAGTTTTTTGGATTTTAAAAAACATGATGTGTTCCTCTCCTGCCTTCGTCCTCCCCTTTTCTGTTTTCCATGTAGCACGAGGATCCCAAGAATGCCCTTTCTGGTCCCAGGCATGCAGTGAGACCTTGAGCTGGGCTGTGAACCCGCTGGGCCTGTTGGTTTTGCGAGGGGTAAAAGGGGCTCACTGGGTAAAGCCCTGCCTGCTCTTCAGATGCTTGTACTACAGCCTGCTGTGTTTTCACTGTTACCACAGCCTGGCAGATGTGTGCGGCCTGTTCTGGGGGTGGAGGGTGCTGGGGAAGGATGCCAGTAGAAGATACGAATGAAACCCCTGGGTTAGAGCTCACAATTAATACGACTGAAATTTTGGGCAAGTCTCAGGGTAGCTGAAGAGGGTAACACAAAGCCAGCATTTGAGAGCTTATTTTAATTTCAACCATCTTGTGTGTGTGTAGTTGGCTGTCTTTGTTTAAAGAACTTGGCCTTCAGGTAGATTTTATTTGGACGGCTTGCTTATCCAAAGAGCATTAATGACTTTTCTTGAGGAGTTCCAGCCAGTACCTTTGCACCCCGGTTCTCCTCTAGCCCTGTTTTCTCTTTTCGATAATCTCCCAGTGCCCAGCAGCAAGCCTTTAGGGTACATGCGCAAGCGAAAGGAGCTTGAGTTGGGGAATTAATATTCCTGGAACATAACACCAGCAGCATGCACACGCTGAGGAGAATATTAGAGCTATTAGCGGTGGGAGTTTGGAGTGCATGCAATATCTAGATGGAGAATTCAGTGTGATTAATCTGCCTCTAAGCAGCAGCCTCCGGGCTCTGGGAATTCTGTGGCACGTTTGAAATCAGAACTTTTTTTAATTACCTTTCCGCATCAACAAAACAATCACAGTTGTGTGAAAATAAGCCCATTCAGTCCCTGCCCTGTCTCTTTTTTTTTTGTTTTCTTTTTTTCTTTCTCCTTTTTGGATGAGACGTGCTGCCGAAGCCCTGAGTATATGTGGTCCCAGTAGCGCTAACAGCACTTTGCACAAGTGCCGAGGGACTTAGCCTGGGAGCCTTGGCCGGCCTCCAAGTCAGGTAATTGCGTTGTGGGCCAAGTTGGAGCAAGCCCGTGCGCGTGTTAGATTCCTTCCTCTTCCCCACTTCCTTATTCTGCTTCTCAACAAGCGCCTGTGCTTCCCTCTCTCCCCCTATCACCTCCTTGCCTTGCTGGCATCCTGGCACGCTGGCAGCCATGTTGCCTCCTTGCCACAGGCGGGTTGAGATTCCCCGAGAGAGAAGGGAGCAGGGTAAACATGGAGGTTTCTCTCATGCAGCCAGCAGGGTGGAATAAAATAATTAAAGATGAAAGGATGTTCAGTCAGTATTAAAATGGTAGCAAAGTGGTGGCCAAACAAGGAGAAAGACTTGCTGAAGGATACAAGATCGGATGGGGACACCACCCCGTCTGCGATTCATACCTTTTCCCACCCTGTCACAAGCAGGGGCAGAAGGAGATTCTTTCTTCCCACACAACCTGATTTATTGCTGGACTGGCACAAAGCAGCTGTAAAACAATAGGAGAAATCTTCCCTGGTGCCGCGGCCATGCCAGAGCTGGGGTGATGCCCGAAGGTGCTGCGATTCAGTCAGTGCTGGAATGGAGTCATCAGCCACAGAGAAGCTCCACCTCAAGAGAACCTTCTGGCCACCTGGGCTTTATGCTGGAAGCGTGCAGAGCCACTGGGGTACAAAAGTTTCTGGCAAGCGCCTCTGCCTGCTGCCGGGCTTCCAGCACCACTGTGCATGCTGCTGCCCTGCTGGGCACCTCGGGCACTCGCAGGGCACTCCTGCTGTTCGGCAGCAGCAAGGCAGGAACATACCTGCCAGCCGGTTCGTGGCAGGGATCTGGATCGCTTTCTCTTTGCTTCTCGCTAGCTCCACATACAGATTTCCCTCCTGCTGCACTGGCAGGTTGTGGGAAGGGCAGGCTGCGATGGCAGCGCTGTTTTCTCCTCCCTTCCAGGTCAGCGTGGCAGTGGGGAATGCTTTGCTTTTGCCCTCGACCAGGGCAGGGATGGAGGCTGAGGAGAGGAGTGGATGCACTGTGAGGAGCCAAGCTGTCTCCCCTTTGGCTCTCTAGTTCAAATAACTTTATAAACGTAACGTTGTCTGCAATTAGCACTGTTATACTTTTTTGTAATTTTTTTTTGTAATTTCACTTGGCTGTGCCCTTGGCTTATCCCTCTGAATTCCTTGCCTTCATGCATGATTATCACAGTGCTAAATGTTCGAGCTACTTTGCTTCAAAAGGCAAAAAAAAAAAAGACTCAAATTGAAACACAAATAACAGAATTTTATTTTTATTTTTTGTTTATTTACCAACATGTTTGAGCTTGCGTTAAATTTTGAGAAACTGACGTTTAGAAAACCCCTCAAGCTGAATAAACAGCAAAACCCCCAGACCTCACCAGCTTCCCAGGTCATGTTAAGCGAAACAGCTACTTAAACCCTAAAAGAAGAAGAAAGAGGTTATTATTTCTGAAATGACCGCAGAAGTCTGTACCATCAGCTCCAGCTCCCAGAGCAACATCCAGGTGTTGCCGTGCACTGGGAGTACATCAAAGCCTCCTGGCCTTTCTTTCACCTATCCCAGCCTTCCTGCCTCTCCCCAGGGCACCCAAAACCTAGAAATACACTAGAGAACCAGAAAACCTCACTTTTTAACCCAATTGCCTTGCTTTGGCCTTACACTCAACTCTAATACCTTAACCCTAACCTTTAATACCTTTTTTACTCCAGTTACAGCTTAAAAGTGGTCCCACATCATCAGGTGGGGAAATAAAACCCCGAGTGCTCACTGCATGGAGTTACCTCAGCCTGGCCCACAGCACCCACACTCTGTCACCAAGCTTTGATGGGTGGTTCTCATCTCCTCCCTTCCAAGCACATCCCAGATGAGACCAGAGAATGAAACACTCTGCCTGTTTCATTCCTTTCCCTTAATCCCCATCTGCAGTGACCCCCCAGAGAGCCTTGCCCGTGGCTACTGGTGCCCTTTAATTTTCTCTCCAGCCACGGTAGATCCAGTGTGGCTGCAGCATCCGTGTCCCAGGAGGGCCGAGGGAGCGTGTGCTGCGCAGGAGGATGGTGCCAGGGCTGTCGCCGCCTGGCTGTCCTGCACAGACCTCTTATAAAAGGTATTTCCAGCGTGGTGGCAAACTTTATTCAGGAAAAACAAGCCAACAACACACCAGGAAAAAAAAAAACCAACCCAGCCAAACCACAACCAGAAAAGAAAGTGTGTTTTATACAGGGGGGAAAACAAGCCATTTTCTTGGCCAGCCATTTCCCGAGTTCCCTTTGTTACTACTGCAGATATGTGTTTGAATAAGAGCCTTTTCCCCTCCCCTCGCCTATTCCTCCCTATTCTGCCCTGCAGTGAAGTCACAATCCGGCGTTTGTGGGCTCCATGTGATGTCAGAGACTCAGCCCTGTGACTTCACCGGCGGGCTCAGGCAGAAGGTGCAGACGGGGCTGAGAGAAGAGGGGAAAAAAAAACCCCCCTCTCCTCCTCC
>VXBP01002543.1:543106-640568 GCA_013400115.1 Rhinopomastus cyanomelas
CCGCGTTGGGGGGTTTGTGCGTGTGTGTGTGGGGGGGGTTTTTTCCCCCCCCGCCACATCCTTCCCCGTGTCTCTCTGGTTGATGATGGTTTGGGATTTTTTATTTTGTTTTGGGTTCGGATGCGGTCTGGGGTTTGGTTTTTTCTCCTCGCTGGGGTGTCACCGTGCTGCGTGGGGGCATCAGGAGGGATAAGGGCAGGGCCTTAGGGTCATGTTGTCGAGGGGCTGTGGGATGTGATTTATGGTTTCTTGTTTAATATCTCCATCTTTTGGGGGTTTTGTTTGTTGTTGGGGGGGTTTTTTGGCTTTTTCTTGGGGTTTTTTTTAACTGACAATGGCACAATAGCAGTGTGGGTGCACCAGCAAAGAGCAACCTCCAAAAAAAACTGGGGGGGGGGAAGGAGGAGGAAAAGGTGGGGGGGAGCCGCTTGCCCCTCCCTTCTTCTTCATCAATTTTTATTTTCTCTGTGTCCAATTTACCGTTCACTTGAGATTTTGGACAAAGGCGGGGGCAGTGGGTGGGCTGCTTTGAGTTTTGTGATATAATATGACTGGAGCGAGAGAGTAAAGCGCAGACAATTAAGGATCAGCGCGAGGGCTTTGCTCATTCAGTCTGTTGAGGAAGCCGTCATTTTGTGTTAGCGTGTGTGTCTGGAGGAGGAAGGATAGTGGAGAGTGACAGGGGAAGGATGCCTAACGCTGTGGTGTGTTTGTACTTGCTAAGCGCCCGCTCCAGGAAAGAGGGGCTTCAAAAGACAGGGATGAGGGAAAGGGGGTCCTTCCGAATTTGCCCCTGCGGTCAAGCCACTTCAGACTGGACTCTCGCTGCTGGGAACGTGTGGCAACGTGATGACCTTTTCCAAAGGGCTGGGCTGAGGAAGGAAAAGTGCACACAGGTGTCAGGCAGGCGCCTTGCTGCCAGCTCTCTGCCTGTGCACCTCACCCGGATGACCGGTGGCCTCTTCATCCCTCTGGCTGGTGAAGCTCCTGGGCAACGCGCCGCATCCCGACCGGCTGCAGTGCCAGCTCCCCTCCGCTCCCGGGTCACTGGGGTCTCTCAGCAGCACTTCACTGCTAAAGACCCCGAGTGCAGCCCGCTTTTGTTATTTATTTCTTTATTTCAACTACTGGACCCTGGCTGTCCTCTGCCAGTGCGTTTCAAGGCTGATGAATAGCACCCCCTGCAGTTACAGAGCTGATCTTTTGTAGCACAGGCGGATAATTAATTGTGCAGCACTTTTGCAGTCTGAGCAGGCAAGCGAATTCTTGGAAGACACCCGTGTGTTGCTGCCTGCTTCTCAGACCCCACAGGTCCAGGGCCCTCAGGGAAAAGGGACCTGCCGGCCACAGCTTGAGAACCTCTGTCCTACCATACTACTGTCTGTACTGATTTGAAACGGGATTAGAATTCAGGTCTTTGGTGTAAAAGCAAAAACCATGAGAAATAAAAACTAAACCCGAAGCACTGCTGCACAGCAGGACTCCTCTCTTGTGTCCCTGGTCCAACATGAAAGGACTTTTGGGGTTATTTGCATATTTTGCTTCATCATGATGATGTTTAATGATTTCCTCCCCCCCACCTCTTTATTCTCTCAGAGGGGAGGTAAGGATTTCTTAGTTTGTAAAGCACTTTGAAGATAAAATTTATTGTCTGTGCTAAGTGCTATCTGTTAGCTTGCAGTTTTGGCTGGCAAGTGAAGTCTGGAATTGCCCCACAGTCCCCTTGTAGGATTAAGTTGAACAAGCCATGAAGGGGTTCTCCTTTGGACCTCTGGCTCCAGGGAGGGCAGATGTTGAGGTGACCAGGTGGGACTGGATGTTGTGTGTGAACCTGGGATGTGGAGGGTTATGAGCAAAGTGTGTCCTGTGAAACTGAGGGCAGAGGACATTGGGGATGTGATTTAGCTAAGATTAGATAGGGAAGAAATTTTAAGCCTCATCATGTTGTCTGGGTATGGCAGGATTGTCCCCTACGGGGTTTTTCTCAGTTCTTTATCTATGCCTGCTTTTAAATAACTCCCGAAAGAGCAGAAAACAGTGGAGAAAACCCTTTCCTTTGATTTCTAGTCAGCTAGGGACATCCGTTGCCCGAGACTGTAACCATAGGTGCTTGGAGAGGGGGGAGGTGTGCATCACTTCAGCCCCATGCTAGGATATGAAAGGATTAAATCTCTTTCCTAAGCAAAGTAGAAGGTCCCCAGGTGTCTTCTCTTAGGCTCAGAGATTGCAGTGGGAGAAGGAGGCAGGATCCAGCTGGGTAAGAGACCTCATCAAGAGGATAAAAGCATTTAGGGTAAAGGACAGTCTGTCTCCCTGAGTAGGGGAAGTAATCAGTGAGGATGTGCAAGGGTCTCTCAAAAAGCTCTAGGCAGGCGATGCTTGTATCAGTGGAGAATTTCCAGGCAGTGGTAAGGAGGACAAGCCGAAAGTGTTAATTAGTGTGTCGTTTCCCCCTTCTCCCCTTCTGTTAACAATACTCCCTTCCTTGTAATCACCACTGGTTTTTTTCTATATTTCTTTTTTAAACTTCAGTCTCAGTGAAGAGGATTGTTGAGGAAACTCCCTACTTATCACCTAAGGCTTGATCCTGACTTAGTGTTTCTTGAGATGAGATAATGCTGGTTGATTATAAATAGGGTGACTACCCTTTTCCATCAATATTAGTAAACGGATGCCTTGATCTTCAGCCCAAGGAATGAGTCACCACTATAAAGAGTTTGAAGTGCTGTTGGTTTCACAGAAGAGTAGTCCCTTCTCACCCCACACTTCCTGCTGTGAAAAGGCTTGGCTCTGATCAGGGCAGTGGATCCCTGACCTGTGGGCAGATACCCTAGGGATTGTGAAATGTCACCCCTGGTTAAATGCTTTTGCTCCACCCACATTAGTGGCATCTCTTCCTTAGAACTGAGTTCAGCTAGGGTTATTACAGGACCACTTTCACTCCTTGGGATAGTTTGTTTTCTTCTTTGTGGGTTTGGGCTATTTCTAAAACCTGGTAAACTAAGTGGAGACTACTTGAGTCCTTATGTAGATTGACATAAATTTGTGCTTGCTGAGGCTTCTGTTCTTGCTTCTGGTGCTTAGGAAGTGCCTGTCTTACTTGCAGAGCCATGATGGAACCAGCACTATTTTGTTTAGGTCTAACTGCTCTGAGCACATTTACAGGAAACTTAAATGAGGGGCCTTCAGTCCTAATCACCTCGCAGGACAAGTGTGAGTGCCAGCAGGATTCTGAACTGCAGAAGATAATCTTTTCAAAGTGGATGATGAAATCCCTGATATATAACGGAGGTTTTGTTAGTTTGAACTACAGTAGGCAACAAAAAGAATCCCTTGACTCCTGAAATAGAAACAAGTTAATTAAGATTTTACTGCTAGCCTTGGACTCTCTAAAGATAAGTCTACCTAGTCTTTAAAAACTAAACACTGATTTTCTTAACCCAGGACAGTAACCTCTGTTACCTGATGGCTTTTAAGACATTATTACTTGGGTTAGGTGATATGAATGAAAATATGCTTCTTTCCCCTCTCCCCAAAGGTGCTCATAAATACTCGATCGACTGTGTAGCATTTAAGGTTCTAAGTTCTGTGTGTTCTCATGTGCCCTGTGCTGAGTTGGATTTGAGCATGACTTTAAAGTGGTGTAGGGCACTAAAATAAGACATTAATGACTTTTGAAATGTAAAATCAGAGGGTTTGAGCATCGAGTGTATTTTTACAAGTCTCGAAATACAGAGTAATTAAAGTGGTTGTGTTTGAAGTAGGTTATTTTTTCTCATGTTTTGTTTAGCAATAGAAGATATGTGGTGGAACTGTAAAAATGTTTTCAATAAGCCAATCTGTGTGATGAATTGGGACTGGAGAACATCACCATACAGGACAGAAAAAGCAGAAGTCAGTTTCTGTGACAAGAAGTTAATGGGTTTTCATGCAACTTATATCTTCAGTGGACCTTTATATTACTACTACCTAATGTAAATACATCATTCTTACTGGATGAACACAGAAGTCCTCTCGGTTTTGGTCCAATCTGATGGCCTCTGATTTTGCCTCTTGCTGTTGCAAGTCCTTCTCATGTGCCTGAAGTGTGGAGCATGGAGCAACAAGGTGACTGGAAGAACTAACGCAGTTCCTGTACAGACCTTTTCTTGTTTTTTTTCTCCTATTGAAACAGATGAAATTCAAAACAGCCATTGCGTGCATCAGGGAGGAAGCCAACAGGGAGCAAAATAAGAATCAAAATCCTGGTTGCCTCTAGAATTTGGGACTGTATGTCTTGGGGATTTTTAGCTTATTAAGCCTGGAAATACCCACTTCCCTGTAGGCGGAAAAAACCCGCCGAGCAAATGGAACCTCTGCAAAAGGCCGGCAGAAATAAAAGAAAAATAAAATTCTGTTCTGTAGAAGATGTTCAGCAAGACAGGGGTGGTTTTATAGAAGTCCATTTAAAAAGACGAGTTCTAATGTTTTATTTTCTCCTTTTATTTAGATACGTTTAGCAATTCAGGTAATGACGACTTATCGATGGCCTTTTCTGCTTTGTTGGAGACAGTCTAGCTAGAGAATCATATTTGTGCTGCTTTCTATTTTAATTTCTACCTTTATTACTTCAGACATCTGCATGGAAATGGAACTTGCTTTTCCTCAGTCCAGCTTCTGTTGTTTCACTCTCCCCACCCACTCCCCCCAGCTTTTTTTTTTTTACTGGTCTCGGATTCTTTTGTCTGCAGCATCACAATCACTTTCACAGCAACTAATTGTGACTCTGGCAGAAGCAGCTTTTTGCCAGGGGGTAAAAGGAATAAGCAGAAGAAGCTAAGCAGGTCTTTTTTTCATGAATTGGCTCCTTGTAACGAGAAGATGAGAGAAGTGTTGCAGTAGTAAAAAATGGAGCAGAAATTCTCTCCCATATAAGTGGTTTAATTTTTCTTCTGCTATGATTCACGCTACCTACCTTCAGCTGCTTTCTCATTTTCCTTCCTTTGAGATGCTCCAAAGTCTTTCAATCCAGTTGGTGCTCTGCTGCAGAAACTGGTCTGCAGGACTTAGGGAGATGTTTCTTGTGTCTGGAGGAGAGCCGCTTCCAAGCAATGCACGCAGTACGTGGCAGTCAGAGTGCTCAGAGTCTGCGCTCGTCCAAAATACTTTCCAGCAGGCATACAGATCCTTTGGCTGTCTTAAGGGGAAAAGTTCAATACCAGTGAATTAATGAGAGGAGTGCCCTCTCTGTCTTTGCTGCAGCTACTTGGGAGGCATCTGATACTGCTCCTCCCTTGTGCAGGGAGTAAGACTTTTTATCTGAAGTAAGTGTAGAAGAAATAAGAGGAAGGTAAGGGAAATCCTGGTGCTAGATAGGAAGAGAGGTAGGAAATGATAATGAATGCAGCCATGCTGATGTCTTTCTTGGAGAAAGAGAAACAGGCTAGCTGCCCTTGCTTTACGCTTGCTTAAAGATGTAGCTGTCCCACCGTGAATATAACTTTCAGTCCCCAGTTGCGTGACCTGTAGGTGCCCGATCTTGCTGTCATCTTTTGTATTATCTATCTTCAAGCTAGTCTCTAATGCCCATTCCTGTAGCATTTGAGTGCCTCCAGATGAAAGCTGTAAGAGTGCAGTGGTGAGCCTGTGCATGACATGAAATTGTGTAACGGGAAAGGATTAGGATGAGGGTAATACTTTGAGGGGACAGGTGTTGTGCCTGTGAGAAAACTGCATGCCTGACTCTGCAGAGACTCCAACCTCCTGGTGCTGCTAGTTCAGTGATTTTCATCAGCAAGGAAATCTTTTGTAAAAAAGATGACATGTCTCAGAGGACCCCACCAGCTGCATTCAGAAATCATCTTTGTTGTAACAAACACTGGGGCACTTGGAGTCTTTCCAGTGCACGTTACCTGCACATTTCTTCTCCATCCCTCAAGCTGCATGTCTGCCCCGCCTCCAGGCAGAGGGTATGTGGAGATGAGAGGTGGTTGAGGTCAGGAGTGGTGTCATCCTTCTGTTCTCCCTGCCCCCAAGCTGCTAATGTATGCTTCTGGAGAGTCACACGAACTGAGTAATCACTGAATTACAGCTAGATCAGAAGTGGTGACCTCGAAGACAGAAGGAGACTCTCCATCTCTGTTTGTCAGTCCTCTTGGGGTCATAAGGCCCCTTTTTCTCCGGGATCTGTGGGAGAGGGCAAAGTGATGTGCAAGATAAGCCTTACATTAAGGCATAACAGGGTAAAGAAGTTTGCTTTTAGTGTTGCAGAGTTCGTGCGCAGCAGAAGAGTCAGCATTGCCTGTATGTGTGCTGTGACAGCAGCACTGCTAGGAGCAGTGGGACTGACTGACCCGGAGAGATACTCGGAGCTTTATTTTGCCCAGAATCTCCCCCCATGTTAAAGGAGGGTGACAAGTCTTGAGTGCATTCTCCTGCCTGTTTCTGCCTTGTTTGTGCATGTGTCCTCTGAAGCACTTTGATTAGGATGTGGGAGAGTGTCTGGGAGGAAATGGGTAGTATTTGGAAGGTTTCTGTTGTGGTGGTGCTGTAGTGGTTCTGTACATTTGTGGCTGAACTGATTTTCTTGCACTAAAAGCAGAGACTTCAATCTTTCTTATGACTCCAGTGTATTGCAGCTACTCAATTTATAGCTTTTGCTCTTTGATGATGGAATGCCTGTGCTGGGAATTTACATGCAAACCTGTTTAGTTTGTTGCATTGATTTTAAAATTGACCCCTTGGTAAGTACCCACTTTTAGCCTTAAATCCCCATGTTGGTTTTTTATCTTTTCAGAACTAAAGGGTGATTTGCTTATAAATTGCTTCAGGAGCATATAGATACTACTGATGACTTTACACTGAACCAGAACCACTTGTGTGGATGTTAGATTCCCTTCCTGATTGTATGTTTGCAGGATCAGAGCCCTGACAGCGTAATGGGGTTACTGTCTTTGTTAGTCCTTATGATGTTTTATTTATAACAATTTCTTTGTGCAACTAATGGCCGTCAAGCCACTGTCACTAAATGCACAAGTTGGAAGGTTGAATTTCTGTCTTGTAGAAAGAAAGTGAAATGTTCAGTGGCAAAGAAAAACTTGGTGATGTGAACAAGGTGTACTAATGACAGTAGTTTTTCATCTGGAGTCTGCAGACAGCCAAAAATTAGTTTCTGAGATAATTGAATTCTCCATTAAGCTCAGTGGGGTTGTACGTTAAAGCCTGATTCATCACTTCAAAAGCTGCAAAGGATACAGCGTCTCTGCTCGTGTGATATTTAACTAATACAGTTTGGGTAACTTTGTTTTCATTCTGCACTTTTAATGACCCTGTGTATTACCAGTGATGTGTACCAGAGTGCTACAGCTGGTGATAGTGGGGCATTTTCTCTGGAATTAGAGCATGAGGGGTTTTTTTAAACTTCATTTCATCCTTTGAAATCAAGCTGTATAGTTTTGAGCTTCTAAATATTTTAAAAAGCAACTCCTCTTGCTATTCCTTTGTACCACCTGTAAGTAGTCATTAGCAGATAATGGCAAGTGCTGCTGTGCAGCAGACTAGAGATACAGGTATCTAAATTTACTTAGTTTTGGTCCTTTGATAAGTTTTTTACTTGTGAATGTTAGCTACCCCTGTTGTTTTATACTGCCTTTTTTGCGCATTTTACAAACCTTTTGTATTTATGCTGCAGCTTCCTTTTGGGTATTAGGTTAAAAACACATCACCACACCAAGCTCAATGTAATATAATATTAGAAGATAGCTTATCTCTGTATTTGTCTATACAAAAGGGGTATACCTTAGGTAAGTCTGAATTTAAGAAAGAATGCTCTAAGCACTCCTACCTTATAAATCTACATAAAGGATTGACCTCAATTGACATTTCACTTCAGTATAAGAAAACAGATAATGGAAAAACAAATTATAAAAACCGTATCGAGTTCCTGCCCCCCACTACAGCTTTTATCACAGTCCTGGATCCCCAGAGGGAATGCTGCTCTAACCAAGCTCTTAGCATGCTGTGGCAGTCAACAAGATTAAGGCTGTTTGAGACTAGAGTAACCTCACAGGTTTGTCACGGTGAATGTGCTGTTGGAGCCTCTTCTTCAGGCAAAGGAAGCAGTAACTTCCATCTCCTGCATGCCTCAAACACAACATACAAACAGGCAGCAAGCGCAGAGGAGAGCAGGGCATATCGTACTGCAAGAGCACACACCAAGGCAGCGCCTGTGTGCTCCAGCTGTGATTCCCTGGTAGCTGATGTGGAGCATATTACAGTAATCTCATCTGAAGGAGAGAAAGCATAGATCACAGCAGATGTCTTGCCTCCAGAAGGAGCTGTTGCCTGTCAGTCCAAGGAAGAACCGAGGAGCAGTCAAGTCTTTCCTGGGTGTTCCTGCTACGCAATTCCCCAGCCGGTGAGTCCCCAACACCCACAAATTGTTAACTTGAAAGACAAATGGTAGAAGCATGTGTAATTGTCGTCTGCTGTGGTTGTTTTCCCCAGACTATTGCCATCTTTGCAGCCTTATCTAGATGGAATTTCAGCCAGTCTCTGAATTATTTTTGACAGATAATGCACAGTACAAGATGTGGTAGTTTGTATTTATTTTTCATAAGGAGCAAGTCACCTGCAGGGGAGCCATCAGTGAATTTGTCAGCTGGCTGTGCTTACAACACAGTCCTTATGAGCAGCTCATTGCTTTTTGGGGATGAACTCCAAGCAGGGGCCTTTTCTCAAGATAAGGCTTGCTGAGGATCTGGGGAACAAAGCCTGGGAAACAGGGCAGTTACTGAAGCTGTCATATCTGCTCAGTAAAGTTACTGGCAAAGCAAGTTTTAAATGATGCTTGAGCATTCTCTGCCCAGCACTCAGATCTGCTCAGGCTGCCAGCCTCCTGTATTCTAACGTGAAAGGCTCCAAGTGGCAGATGGAGGAGACTATGGTGTCATACAGAACTTCCTTTGCTGGCCCACAGGCTTGAAGGAGGAGACAAGGATGTGACAGGCACTGTATTACTTGCTCTCAGCTGCCCCCCCCCGAAAAATTTATGCAAAAAGCCAGCAAATATTATTTTTAAAAGCTCAATATGTTCACCAGCGCAGAAGTACAATTAGAGATGTGCAGCTCGCCAGCTTAAGGCAGACCAGAGGGCTCGGGAGGCCTTGCAATGCTGATCTTACTTGTTCGAGTGGCCTGGACTCCCACAGCGCTGCGGGGAACACAGCACCGATTCCGGCGGGATGCTGCACTGGGCCACCGCGGCCTCTTATGTTGCTTCCCTGGCTCCCTACGGCTCTGCCGGTTCGGGGCCCGCCCAGCTGTACCGCTCGCTTTGGGCCGCGGAGGCGCCGGGCGGGGACGAGCGGCCGAAGAAAATAAATCTGGTTCTTAAAATAACTTGGAGGCAACGCAGAGGGACAGTAAACGGGAACTGCCGCGGGCCCTCCCCCGGAAAGGCCGAGCGAGGCCCGTAGCAGCTGTTCGGAGGCACTGCGCGTCTGGGAAGCCGTCGCCGTTGCTTCTCTCCCGGTGCCCCGCGGCAGGGGGCGGTGCTCGCGCCGACCCTCCCCAAAGCGGGGCGCGTGGTGGGAGGGGAAGTGGCTCCCGCGCGCAGGCAGATCCCTGTACGCGGGGGCGCGCACGCGCTGTTACTTCCCCCTTCTTTTCACCTTCCTCCCCCCCGTCGCGGCCCTTTTCCCCGCTCAGTCGCTCGGCCGGGACCCGCTGCCTCGCGCCGTTCTTCGCTGGCGCGCGGCCGCTCCCCAGCGCCCGGCGCCATTGGCTGCTGAGGGTCAGCTGACCCCGTGTTATTTCCTGTGTGTGCGTGCGTGCGTGTGTGTGTGTCTGTGTGCGCGCGCGAGGGGAGAATGGAGCGGGACGGCCCCGGCCCCCCGCCCACCCCCTGGCCCGCGCCCTGGCCCCTGGCTGCGCCCCGCTGTCCGTGCTGCTGAGCCGCCCCCGCCCCGCCCGCGGCTCCCGCAGCAGCAGCGGCGGCGGGGGAGGGTGCGGGGAAGGAGAGTCTCAGGTAAGGGGTATCTGCGCTCGGGCTGGGCCGGGGTCAGGGTGTGAGGAAGGCCCGGGTAGAGGAAGGCCCGTGGCGGGACTTGCTAGTGCTCTGCTGGGGAGGCCAGAGGCCGTCTCTGTAGTGCGGGGGCTTGAGCGGGAGAGATGTGGAAGTCTCATCCGTGGGTATGGAGAGGGCTTGTGAAAGGTCCTTTAAGAAGTTGTTCTTTTAGCAAATTTAACCCTCCCCCACCTCATATTTGGTTTTTTTTTTCTTTAAAGGAAATACAGTTTGCTTAAAGGGGCCCTGTTGGTCTTGGCTCCCGAGTAGCCCACCTGTTCTCCTGTCCTAAAAGAATGGGCTTTTGCACAAACTGTGAAGTTTTTTGTGGGGATGTGGGGGTCGATGCTTCTGTTTGTGCAAATGTTTAAAGACGTCGGAGAGATGTGTGCACCCTGTGCACGATTTGCAATAGCTGGACAAGCCGTGCTGTGAACCTGTGCGGTTTGTGGTGGGTTTTGTGCCTGAAGGATTAACCTGGTGTCGTTCATTCGCAGAGATAATCGGAACATAGCATTATGCGGCTGTATCAGGATACCTTTAGTTAATGCTGCATACTTTAGTAGAAGTTTTAGGATTGCAGTTGGAGGTTATTTTCCTTGCCTTCAAGGAAGGAATAAGAGAAAGTTATGTAACCAAAACGTTTTAACCAATATATCAGAGCTGTCTAATGATGCTGGCTGGGACTGCATTACTAAATTGAAAGTAGGAGGTCATTTGTATGTGAATCAACAAGTTATTGTCTCTAGGTAGATTTGGCGACATCAGAATCCTTTATTTTTTTGTGTACACCGACTTCCCTATAGCCTTCCCTTCCCCTCATTAAAAGAGCAGGCAGCCTGAGTAAATAGCAGTATTGTTGCCTGTACCATCCCAGTTACTTTTTTCAGTTCTCCTTTGAAAAGAAAAGAAGTACCTATGAGGGGAGGACTGACAATCAGATTTGGAGGTTTCTGTTTTTAGTTAAGCATTTTGAAAGCTCTTCATGTCTGCGTAGACTGTTACAATCTGTTGATTCCATGGGTAACTTTTTGGAGTGTTTGATTTGTACCATGTTTCCTGATCAGTAGGTGTGCATGTAGCAGTTGGCTCACCTTTACCCAGTATTTGTAAAACAGCAGCATGACTGGATGATGAAGATGCAGCAACCTCTGGGCTAGGTTTGTAAATCCATTGTCTGAATTCGGCCTTAAAAATACCTGGATTATTTTCACCTACTTTCTAGATTGTTGCTTCTTGTTGGATGGCTTTGGTCTGTGAGGTTTATAGATGGGTATTGCCTGGCATGATTAAGTCTACTTGGTTAAGCATTTGTGATAGTTACTTGCAAATTTTCATTTGGCTGAAATTACAGAACCACAGAACATTAGGGATTGGAAGGGGCCTTGAAAGATCGTGTAGTCCAATCCCCCTGCCACAGCAGGAGCAGCTAGATCAAGTCGCACAGAACATAGCCGGGCAGGTTTTGTTTTAGTTGGTTTTGCTTGATTTTTTTTTTTTTCCCCCCTTTGAATTGACACCTTTAAATAGGGTTCCATATTACCTCACTTGGCTTGTCTGTTGCTGTATTTTTTCATCTGTTTTCTTTGCATATTTAGCTTCAGTTGACATATTAAAAGGCAGCCGCATATTGTACTGCAGAAAAAATAACTATTGAGGGGGAAAGATACTTATTAGTCATCTGTATCCTAAACTTTGTTAATGCTGTGGAGTGAGGATAATAGTATTTTCTCATTTCTGTGAGTTGCTGGTACAGGAAATGCGTATCTGTCTTTTTTTCAGATTAAAATAGCAAGCAGATTACAATGCGTTCCAAGTGGGAGTATGACAACACCTTTTATGTCAAAAGTATTACTTCCTACTGTACATTTTTATTGCTTATAGCTTTGGGAATGACCTTGGGCAAATTGATAGCTTTTGGACCTTGTGTTAGTAGACTTTCCTCTAAAGGATGTTTTTGGACCTTCTTGCAAGTTTGATATTATTCAGACTACTTAGCTGTAAGTCTCTTAGCATCCTTTCTAGCAGAATAGTGTGTGTTTTGACAGAATTCAGACTTTAGTCTCTAAATCAGATTTCAGAGGCTTTAGGATTGATGAAACCTACATTTCTGCAGAAAAATATACTTTAATACACCTTTGCAGCCTGGGGCATGGTTGCCTGTATAAAAGTACCTAGCAGCAGCTTGGTTGTGAGGGTCTCTAGAATGAGGTTGGTCTTGAGAATGACCTTTTCTTGGTTACTAATGCTTTGTAAAGAAGGCTCAAGGTGAATTTTTATTAAAGGAATAAATCTGTTTCTGTAATGCCTAATGTGTAAGTAAGATCTGAAAGTTATTCAAATGAACCAGAAAACTTGTTTCTGTATTAATTGTAAAGAAGGTCTCTGTCAGATGTTTCCTTAACCTTCCCCTGAACATTGGGGATACAGTAAGCCTATCCTTTACTACGCTTTAAAGGATACTCAGATTAAAGATTTAAAGCAGTGTAAGTAAAGAAAAAAAATCTTCATGATGATGTGTCTCTGATTGATACGAGTACAAAGTCCATTGGGAGAAGAGTGAAATCTGTAGGTTTTGGGGGGATGTATTTTCTGTTTCCCTCCACCACTTCCTGGTGTGGAAATGTGTGCAAAGATGATGTTTTGGGCTATTGGTACAATGTTAAAAAGAAAATCACTGCACACTCCTTTCCTCCCTTCCTTTTTAGGTCATGTTTAACTAAACCACCCATGAAGCACAGCAAAATGGCAATAATGCTTCTCTCAGAAGGGTCGCTTCATAGGAATTGTACTGCACAATTCCTGTTGCTATTCTATGAGTTTGGCAGGTTGCTATCTGGAATGAGGGCATAATATGTAATAAACTTGAATAATTTCATGCTGCTTGCTTGGCTTCCCTATAATTTGAGATAAGGGTGTATTTAAGAGTTTATAGCTGACTATGCCTGTCTTGCTTTTTGACACAGGGTATGCCAGATCCCCATTTGGGTGGGGAAGCTTTTTAATTAAAACATGTATTTATTTTTTCATACCCCGTTCAATTATATTTTATTCTTACGAAGGGTATTGGATGAATGTTTTTGGAACCCAAGTTCTTACAACTTTCAAAGGTTTAGAAATGTTCTTGGCAGTGCTGGCTTCTTGGGCCGCAGGGTGTACCTTTACTGGCAGTGTGAGAATTTGTGTTATTTAATCCTGTGACTGGCCTCCAAGACAGGAAAGATCATGTACAACAGTTTCTGAAGAGCCAACTAATGTGCTGACTTGTTGGTTAGAGACTGGACTGAGACCAACCAGCTCTTTCCATTCAAGTAGTTCAACTGGAGTCATAGTGGAAGATGCTTTTTCTTGCCTGGTTCTGGTGAGATCTCTCTCAAAAAACCTTTTAATTTCTGTATTTCTAAAAGAAAGGTAGTCTTAAGTATTTCTGACTACTTCTAATAGTGTTTATCTGCCATGTAGAGGGTTTGGGTTTTTTTCAGAAAACTGTTTAGTACTATTACATAGAGGACCCAAACGCAAAGTAAGCAGAGGTTGGTACTTCTCTAAAGTCATGCAGGAGAAGCGTGTGTGGTTCTGTTTTTAGCACACTTTCCTAAATAAATAAAAAAGTTGCTACTGTTATTCTTTTTACTTGGGTCCCCTCCCTTACAGTTCTTGACTGACTGGGAAAATGAAAGGTTGTCTTACAGACCTGTATGTCACTGCTGAGCCTTTCTGCTACTGCTTACCAACAAGTTATATTGGTTTGTTTTGGGACATTTTGAAAAGCATATGATTTTCTATACTGTGCATTTGAATGTGTTTCCTTTTGTTTTAAAAAAGGAGAGGCCCGTAGACTCAAAAGTTGAGACTGGCATATAATGAGAAGTGGACTTTATTTAGCCCTATTGGAGGATAAAATCAGTTCAGAATGTCCTGGGGTCTGTGGTATGCTGCTGGATTGCCTCTAAAGACAAAGAAATTATGAAAATTACATTTTAACAACTCTTGAACTTGTTTGTGCTGCATTTATGAACAATGGCTCAAGCGGACAAACTTCCAGTTCTGACCTAAATACAGAAAGGATTCATGTTTCAGATAAACTGCTTCTTGCCTAGTGACTCCTCAAGAACAATGTTAAGAAGTGATAGAATAAGAAAGCACAAGCATCCTCTTGTCAGCTCGACCTGGTGACAGGGCCTGTGCTTTTCCCAGTGCTTTTTTGTGTTTCTTCTTTCTACCACAGCGTTTGTAACAGGTGGTAATATTTGAAGAGTGGAAAAAGTGTTACCAGGTTCTTTGTCTGAGAGCCCTGGCTTGAGTTCCTTTGAGACTTGATCTGATCTCCATTTGAGAAGCCCATTATTTTTTCCTGTGCTGTGATGCAACAAAGAAAAAAAAACCCAACCTAGAAAATTACTTCTTTTGTCCCCTCTTTGTTGTAAGCACACAGCAAGTTTGTGTTCATACAGTAACTGTGTATGGAATCACTGTGCCTTCTGTGCTGGAATATGATTACTTACTTTGGAGTATTTTACTGGTATGGACGCAGTCATCTAATTGCTAGTAAATTTTAAGTCATAAACACAACCCTCCAATGAGCTCTGATAAGACCCTGGTACTTTGCTAGAAATTCTATGGGGAACTACTATGGTAGAAGCTTTAGCACAGTTTCTTGGCAGTGTTGTTCATTTCAGTTTTCCTATAAAAATATGTGCTGTGAACTCTGTCTTGGTAATAGCTTTTAACTGAACTGGAGACCTGGTATTAGCAGAACTGACTATAGATGGCTTGTGTCCATATACAGCACTGCTAATGACTCTGAAAAGCACACCTAAAGTGTATTAGCTGAAAGAAAAATATGTGCTGTTGCACCTGCCAGGACTTAAAGGAATAAACCATTGCACACCATAATGAAATGTTGTTAATCAGCTTCCAATTCAATATCTGCAGTTTGAGGTTAGCTTTGGTCAGATGTCTGGCTGTACTTGAATTTCCATGAGATTGGATTTGTCCAACAGTGTTTGCTATGAGTAGAAGTTCTGGAATAGTGGGAATGCTGTATATTAATTTTATGTTTTTAAATTACTCATGATGTCCATTTATGTTAATCAGCATTATGTTCCTGCTGGAAATATAATACAGCAGAGAGGAAACATTCCAGGAGGTACGCAGTGTGTGTGGAATATAACTTTCTGACACAGATGGTGAAGGTGCCAACTAGCAAAGCCTTCTTGCTAGACCTGTTCTTCACAGAGGGCTAGTAGGTCATGCAATGGTTGGAGGCTGAATCGGACATAATGACACAAAATGTAAGCGTTTTTGATTATTGGAGAAGTAAGGAACGGGAGGTCAGCAGAGCTGCCACCTTCAACTTTGGGAGGGCAAACTTTGGCCTGTATAGGAACTTGGTCGGTACATGAGAGGTCATCCTGAAGGACAAAGTTGTCCAGGAAAGGTGGATGTTGTTCAAGAAGGAAATAGTAAAGGTGCTGAAGCAGGCAATCCCAGTGTTCTACAAGACACGGTGGTGGTGAAGAAGACCAGCCTGGCTCAACAGAGAGCTTGGGGCTGGAACTTGGGGAATGACAGAGTTTATGATCTTTGGAAGAGGGGACAGTTAACTGAGGAGGACTGCAAGGATATTGTTAGGTTATGGCAGAGAGAAATTAGGCCAAAGCCCAACAAGACGTTAATCTGGCTGTTGCTGTAAGAAACAATAAAAAATGTTTCTATAAGTACATTAACAACAAAAGGAGTGTTAAGGAGAGTCTCCCATGGTTTATTGGTTGGTGGGGGGAAACAGAAAGAATGAGGAAAGGCTGAGGTACTGAACATGTTCTTCGCCTCAGTCTTTAATAGTAAGACCCTTTATTATCCAAGTACCCAGCTTCCTTGATCTGGAAGACAAAGGTGGGGAGCAGCATGAAACCACATAATCCAAAGAGAAGTGGTTAGCAACCTGCTACTCCACTTAGAATCATGCAGGCGTATCAGGTCAGGTGGGATCCACCCAAGAATACTGGGATAGCTGGCAGAAGTGCTCACCAAGTCACTTTCCAGCATTTATCAGCAGTTGAGTGGGAAGGTCCAGTTGTCTGGAGACTGGCAGATGTGGTTCCTGTCTGCAGAAAGGTCTGAAAAGAGATTCTTAGGGGACTATAGGCCTGTCAGTCAGACTTCAGTGCTGGGCAAAGTTATGGAGCGGGTCGTATTGAGCACATGTAGGACAGCCAGGCGATCAAGGTGCAGTCAGCATGGATTTATGAAAAGCAAGTCCTGCTTGACTAACCTCTTTGTACAACAAGATGACCCATTTAGTGGGTGAGGGAAAGTGTTCGCTAGCTAGATTTTAGTTAAGTCTTCGATACTGTTTTCCGTGGCATTCTTCTAGAGAAACCAGTTGCTCATAGCTTGGACAGGTGTATGCTTCACTGAGTAGAAAAACGGGCTGGATGCTTGGACCTACAGAGTGGTGGTGAATAGAGTTAAATCTAGTTGGTGGCCAGTTACAAGAGGTGTACCTGATGGCTCAGTATTTGGACCACTCCTGCTTAATATCTTTATCAATGATCTGGACTAGGGGGTTGAGTGCACCCTTAGTAAGTTTGTAGGTGACAGCAAGTTGGGCAGGAGTGTTGATGTGCCTGAGAGTAGGGAGATTCTGTAGAGGGATTTGCAGAAGCTGGATCAGTGGGTTGAGGCCAATGGTATGAGGTTCAGTGAGGCCACGTGCTGAGTCCTACTCTTGGGTCATAGCAATACTATGGGCTTGGGGGACAAAGTGGCTGGAAAATTGCCTGTCAGAAAAGGATGTGGGGGTGCTGGTCAACAGCTGGCTGAGTATGAGCCAGTGGTGGTCCCAGGTGGCCAGGAAGGCCAGTGACATCTGACTTGTATCAGAAATAGTGTGGCCAACAGGTGCAGAGATGTGATTGTTGCTGGAGCGTGTCCAGACAAGGGCAACAGAGCTAGCGTGGTGGGAGTTGGTAACTTCTCCCAAGTAACAAGTGATAGTACAAGAGGAAATGACCTCAAGTTGTCATGAGGAGCTTTAACTTGGGTATTAGGAGAAATTTATTGACTGAAAAGGTCATCACACATTGGAACAGGCAAGCCAGGGAAGTGCTTGAGCCACCTGGAGGCAGTAAAAAAAAGAAGTGGATATGAGCACTTAGTGGCCATGATTGGACTCATAGAATCATAGGGTTGGAAGGAACCTCCAGAGGTCAACTAGTCCAACTGCCCTGCAGCAAGCAGGGACCATCACTCATTCGATCTTATTGCCCAGAGCCCCATGCAGCTTGAAGGTGAGTGTTGCCAGAGATAGGTCCTCAACCGTCTCTCTATGCAACCTGTTCCCATGATCCACCACCCTCACACTGAAGAACTTTTTCCTGATGTCTAAGCTAAATCTGTACCCCTTTTCAGTGTCTAACAATTACTCATCATCCTATCGTTACATGCCCCATTGAACAGTTCTTCCGTAACCTTCTTGTAGGCCCCTTTCAGGTACTTGAAGGTTTCTATAAGGTCCCCCCAAGAGCCTTCAGGCTGAACAACTCCAACTCTCTCAGCCTATCCTTGTAAGAGAGGTGCTCCAGCCCTCCAATCATTTTTGTGGCCTGTTCTGGACAGTGTCCAACAGGTTCTCATCCTTCTTCTGTTAAGGGCTCCAGATCTGGATGCAGTACTCAACATGAGGTCTCACCAGGGTAGAGGAAAGCGATCTTAAAGCAAACTCGGTGATCTTAAATTGGTGCTGTATCTTCTCCCCATTCTCCACAACATGTTTTCATGAGACAGTGTGCTTACCAGATTTTTTTATGTTCCTGATCCTGACTGTAATTGGTGTATATTGCTATGTAAAAGTAGTCTTTTAGATAGGTCTTGAGAAGTATGATAGACACTTAGCAGGCAGTGAATTGAGTTGGGCTAAATTGTTACAGAAGGTGGTAGCAGATTGTGTTGCAGGGCATTGCTGAGTGAGTGGCAGATTCTGTTCTGTGCTTCTGGAGAGTGGAAATAGCAGGAGCATAAGTGAGCTCTAAAGTGACACTATTTATTTTGCATGAAATAAACGGAACTGTGTTCTCCTTGCCCCCTTTCTCTTCAAACGTCTGTATGATAATGGAGAGTTGTCCTTCCTTTCACTTTCTTAGACCCCCATTTTCTGTGAGCATGTGTGAAGAACTTCACTGATGCAGAATTGTTTGATTGCTGTGTAGTATGGGACTGGTTTTGGTCATCATCTGGGGAGGTCCGCTGCAGTGTGGTTTCGTGCGTCTCTGCACTCCTGCCTTCAGTCAGCGTTGGGTGTGCTGCGGTTTGGGGAACAGGGTGGTGATTTTTATCTTCTGATCTTTTTCTTGTTCTGGGGTACTTTTCTACATTCCATATATTCTTGTATTCCGGTTATCAGAGAGTCAGCTGTTTTCTTGCTTCAGAATTGCTCAGTTGAGTACATGTGGAGGTTTTTGTATGTTTTTTGTAATTACGGTAGTAGTTTTGCTGTTAGAAGACAGAGATTTAACTTGTCATGTGTTCCTTTTTTGTCTTTTTGGCTTGCAGAAATAGTTTGCTGTAAGATGGGTAGAATTTGTGGAAAACCAAAGGAGTGTGTACAGGTGTATATATAATACAGCTGCTGAGAGTGGCAGGTGATGGAGAAGCAGTTAACTCTATATATCCTCTACAGTCTAATCAGAAGCCTGTTGAAATTGGTGGGGAAAAAGGATGACCTGAGTCTGGATCAAGCTCAAGCCCACTGGGGAAAACACATCATCTAGCTCAATGAGAAGCTGGGTCATGAAGCTCCTAGATATGGACAGGAAAATGAATTAGGAAATAAACTGCTTATGCACAGAACTGTAGTGTTTATAAAGGTTTAAATAGGCTGTGTTTACATACGAAATTTGTCCTAATTAGCTCCATGTGTACATTGCCATTCTGAAACAAGCCAAGGAGTAAGATTCTCTTGCCCAATTGGTTAACAGAACATAAAGAATTAAATCAAGAGCAAATCTCAAGGTAAAAGCCAGTAACTTATTGTTGTATTTCTAACTGAAACCTTGGTAGCAAGCATTTCAGTTTTTCATTGACTATTTGTGTGTTTTAAAGCAGGAGAGGAAACACCATCTCATTATGTTCTTTTTAATAGAACTTAAGGAACACATTAGCATTATGACACAATTGTATGTAATCCATCATATATGGTTTTTCTTAATTGTCCTTGTTTATTAGGCTTTTCTTGAGGGAAGGCGGGATGGAGGAAAAAAGTCTTCTGGATTTGTGGGGTTTTTTTCCTTCTCCCTGGTATGCAGGATAAATGACTGAAGAAACTCAAGTTTAACAGAAAGATGGGACTGATTCTCTGCATAGTGGACCATCTAAAGCTCCCTTTGTCTTACTTTGAAATTTTGACTCTAGCATTTCCAAAAATAATGCTCAAAGTGTAGCATCTTTGTTGTCCTTCACTAATCTGTATTTATAGAGGTGTTCTCTCTTCTGCAGTGCTGAATTCATCATCTGTCTTTGCTTTCAACTGCTGACTTTCTTCAGGATATAAGCTCTAGGATATGAGATGTGATGCATGCTGTGGAAGCTTTGTCCATCAGCTTTCCAAGTGTGTCTCCATCAACAGCCGCAAACAATGCCTGGCACTATATCACCATGGTGATACTGAAATCTCTTGGGGAAGGACACATCTCTAGACTGTGTTGTGAGAATATTGGCAGTTGCTTCTGCTCATTAGTTAATTTTGTGGCTGTGGTGTGGTCTGACTGCTGTTGTTCACCCTGCCTTTGGTCTCCACAGCAGATCTTAAAAATGTGGAGTTAACTGGCTACAATTTAAAGTGACGTGGTATAGCATCTTGTTTGGTTGGTTGCAGTGACATGAATTTATAGCATATAATTTCAGACTTTTAACTAAGGTGTATTAAAAGTTTAATCACTGTTTGGGCAGAAAGCTGGTATGGAAAGGCTTTAATTGACTACGGAGGAGATGGTGAGTGTCAACCAGTTTAAGTACCTTAAGCCAAGATTTGGTGATACAGAAATTAAAATATATGAACTTGAGGACTGCTTATCTGTTTGCTCCAACACTACAGTATGCTGCCTCGTCTTTGTCACCTGTCTGTTGGTTATGCCAGTATAACTGCAGTGGAGATGTGTAAGGAGATGGTTCAGGAGACTGATCCAGTCTGAAAAATCCAAAGCAAACCTACAGTGCTGGGGTGGGAGTGAGGGTCTTGGGGGTAGGAAGGAGGAGGAACTCATTAAAACAATACTGCCACTGGAGTAATATTTTTGTTAAATCATTTAAGTGCGTGAAGTTACTTTGTATTAATCTGAATGGTTTCTCCTGACTCCCTGCAACTGGCTGTCGTCTTGGTCTCTTCCTGTTAGTCTCTATTATGAGATAATGCTCTTAACATTGTAGGAATGGATCTGCTTCAACTTCTGGCTTAAGCGTGCAGCAGATGCTGTACAATGAAGAGGGTGAAGGCATCCTGGCCTGTATCAGGATTGGTATAACCAGCAGGAGTAGCAAGGTGATTGTGCCCCTGTACTCTGCACTTGAGACCACACTTTGAGTACTGGGTCCAGTTTTGGGTGCCATAGTGTAAGGAGGACATTGAGGTGCTGTAGTAGGTCCAGAGAAGGGTGGTGAGGCTCATGAGAGGTCTGGAATGAGGCCCAGTGAAGAGCAGCTGAGGGAACTGTTCAGTCTAGAGAAGAGGAGGCTGAGAGGAGACTTTATTGCTCTCTGCGGCTACTTAAAAGGAGATTGTAGTGAGGCTGGTGCTAGTCTCTTCTCCCAAATTACTAATGATAGTATGAGAGGAAATAGCCTCAAGTTGCATCGTGGGAGGTTTAGATTGGATATTAGGAAGAAGTTCTTTCTTGAGAGAGTGGTTGGGCACTGAAACAGGCTGCCCAGGAAAGTGGTGGTTGCCATCCCTGGAGGTGTTTAAAAAGCAAGTAGATCTAGCACTCGAGGCCATGGTCTGGGGGTAGACTTGATGGTCCTGGAGGTCCTTTCTGGCCATAATGATTCTGTGATTTTTATATGAGCAAAGTAACATTTAGGAGAATATTGTTTTTAAGGGGTGAGGAGAGATGTTAGGAAAAGTTGTTTTCATAGTGTGACAATCTTTAAAATGCTTGGATTTTTGTTGGGGGAAGTTGAACTACTTCTGTCTCATTTTAGAGAGAAAACTTATTGCCTTCTAACAGTTCATCAGTAAACATCATGTGATCTTGACTGTAATTGTTTTCCAGAGTCTTGCAGAGCTGGAGTATTTGCAGACTGTCCAGCACCAAAATTGCTCTTAAATCCTTGTTGCTTTAGAGGGATGAAGTGCTAAATAGATAAGAATAATTATAACTTTGACAAGTTAAACTTGAAAGTGGTATGGTGCAAAGCTAAATATCTTGTTATCTTAAAGGAACAGAGATTGTCTGTAAGAAATTTGGAAGATATAAATTTGAAGACAGTTTTTCTTAAGTTGAACAATCATTCTTTGTTACTTTAAGTAGATTGAGGTTATATGTCTGCTTGATTTTTTTTTTTTGTGGCTTCATATAATGTAACTAGATGATGTTACCCCTAGCAAAGTTTTTTTCCCCTAATCAATGGATTTAATTTTTGTATAGAGTGTATAACCTGTGTTGTAAAAATACTTGTACATAACTGTACAAGATAAGACAAGTGATAAGAGATTTTGTGTTAATTTACTTCATTTGCCTTGAGAACTTCCTAGGAGTCTTAGTTACAGGCTCTTTGCACCTGTCATTGTAAAACAGAATAAAAAGACTTAATTGTGTGGTCTTCACTGACTAGAAAAGAAAGGCACATGTCATAGGTAATACTAAATATGATCCAAGTGTTCATCTTAGCAACTTGGTGTAATTTGAAGAGGTAATACCTTTAAGACATTAAAGGCAGGCACTACTATTTAGTATGTAACAATTATTAAAGTTAAATGAAAGTGTTAGATTTTAAGAACTTTTTACTGTTGTGTAGTTCTGAGTGTTTTTCTGTAATGAAAGTTGAAGCTTGGACAGGTAGAATCTGGGCAGCCCTGCTCACACTGTCCTGCTTTTCTTTTGCAAGTCATAATTGACTTTCCCTCTTTCACTGTATTCAGTTGTTTTGTAACCGAAAGGTGAGGGTTTGATGAGGAACCTCTGCTCTCTCATACCTGAGTTGGTGAAGAGCAAATCACAAGCTGTGCTTGAAATGGCTGCTCAGAGTTTGCTGTATTGCCAAAGCAGATGTAATGTTTGACAGTTGGAGATGTGGAACATGTGGACACAGGTGAATTTGCAGTAAGAGGCACATGAGTTGCCAGACTTTCTGAAGGACTAGTGCATTGGGTTAGGATGTGGCAGTCAGCTGATCCGCAGCTTGGAGAAAGAAATGAGGGGCTCAGAGTTCAGTATTTTAATTTTAATGGTCGAAAGGGTTGTTTGTTGTGTAAAAATGAAGAGCCTTTTAAATACGAACTTCTGATTTCAAGTGCACTTCAATAGCCAATGCCACTTAAGCACTTCCTGCTGCGTCCGTTTTGCTGGTTCAGATGTTTGTGTAACGATACAATGAATAGATCTGTCAGTTCAGAAATGGCTTTTCTCTCTCGCGGAATTGTTTCTCAGCCATATCAGTTCCCTGTTCTGGCTTGCTGCACAAATGGCTGCGTTAACGCTGCGGAGGAGGCTGGACCTGTTAAACCTAGTGCACAGAGGAGTGACCCTATGTGTGAAACAAAACCTGTTGTTTTGATATTTGACGTGAAATAGAATCTGAATAGTTTGCGTAGGTTCTTATTAAAATAGCAGTATCTGGTAAAGACTTAGATGGATAACTTTCAGCAATCAGCTGGTGCTACTTAAAAGCTATTTAAGTGAATGTGTGCTGTTGATTGAGACCAAGAACCAATGACATAAGAAAATCATATATATAAATCAGATAAAATTCTACTGACCTGTGACCGTATATCTAGAAATATGTTTTCATAGCATTTCAACTTCAATACCACTTTATTTTAGAATATGACTTTAACCGTGTGTTGGAAGTGCAGAACTAAATGGTAGATGGTGTTTCCATTCTGTTCATGTAGGGAGTAAGAAGGACTCACAGAGGCAAAAAATGTGGTTGGTTATTTTTAATTTAGTGTTGTCCAGGTTGTTTTGTTGGTTGCATTGTTCAGTTTGTAAAAAATATTTTGGGAGTGGAGGGAAAAAATCAGCAGTAGCCACATGAGAAATTTTTGGTTTTGTTTTTGTTTGTGTGCTGCCTTTTCTTATCATGGTTGAATGCTTTTGAGTGTGTATGCTCACATCTCCCCTGTGAAAAAGGAAGATGCAGTGGATGACTCAGGCTTAGCAAAAATTTTTGTGGCCATTTGGGGAAATATCTGAAATAAGAATTGAATGTTGATCTACCATGATTCTGTGATTTTTATGATTGATCTTCTCTAGCACAATAATCTCCAGAGTGTTCCCCTCTCTCAACTGACAAAGCTCACTGCATTCCTTCTGCCACGCTCATCTGTTCTCCACCCATTCTGTGCAAATTGTTTCCTTAATTGTTTGGATTTAAGCTCATACATACTGACTTTTGAAAAGCCATACAGACATTTTGATAAAGGCAGCAGAGTGTCTCAAAGATGACGGAAACTAGTTAGAATCCACTTGGACAAGATTTAACACATTTGAGAAGTCTTGTTGAAATTCTTCATTGGGGTGGGACAAAATTCAGGGACTGATTCACAAGACATGTTGCTAGTGCATTATTATTAGATGCTTAAGCATGTGGGTGTTTTCAAGACATGAATCTATTTAGACTTAAAGTTGAGTTTTCAGTAACAGTATTCTGCTTCTAATGTCAGTTTTCATGTACTTTCCAAGGTACTTTATCTGCTTGAGGTTCTGGCACTCTCAGTGAACATTAACTGTACTGTGTAAGCTTTGAATGGTGTAGTAAGGCTTCTTTGATAGAATAAGTTATGATGGCTTGGTGAGATCCAGATTTTACTGTAGTTTTCTCTAGAAGTGAGGTGATAAGACAGTATCAGAGTTTTCCATGTCATAGCTCATTCTGTTTAATTGTACGATGCAAAAGTAACTTCATGACACAAGATCTGAAAGAGGTTATGGAATACTCTGAAGAAAATGTTTGCAGTGCAGAGTAACCACAGCCTTTTTTTAAAAAAGTGAGCATTATTGCTTTAGCTAATTGTTGACCTTCTGAAGTCCTGACTGTCTTGGTTTACTTCCATATCACACCTAAGGTTGGAAACAAAACTGATTTTCCTTTCACTTTAGAAACGCATCAAATGTAGAATAATGCAGTTAGATCTGTTACTTTGTTAAATTCAGTCTTAAGTTTGATCTTTAAGATTATCTACTTGGAGCACAGCTGATTTGCCTTCTCATAAAGGCAGCTGACAGGAGAGTATTCTTCCAAAGCTGCCACAAAATCAGTTTATTTAGAGCTGTTGGTCACGTGTACTAGCAGAAATGAGAGTTAGCAACTTGGGCTTGCAATGAGAATAATGCTCAATACATGGGATTTTTTTTCTTAGACTTAATTCATATGCTGGGGATTATTTACTTGCAAATTCCACTACTGAGTTGCTCATACTCATGCTTTGACTTGATGGGACATTGGGTTTTTTGGTGGGTTTGTGTTTTTTCTGTTGTGGGTGTGCCTGCTCCTGCTTTAAGAAGATGCAGTGAGGAAGGACTAAATTGGTAACTTCTGCATTTTTATATAGGTTGTGACTGGAAATGGCCATGGGGCTGTATGTATATGTGTTATTTGCACAGTATTTAGCAAATAAGTACTTTAATCAGAAGCCTGGACACACTATAAAACCATCACTTGCTAATGTACTTTTTTTTTCCCTATGGAAAATGCTATCTTGCTGTTCGTCATCTGCCTGTAACTACATTTTCTTTCCTGATAAGCATGCTAAGAAGTGAGAGGTCTTTGACAGATCACTGAAAATATATTGCATTTGACTGCTGCCTGAGACTTCTCTGCACAGATGGGTCGCAGTAGTCAACCCAAATCTAAAGAAAACTTAACGAAGCAGAAAGACCTCGCTTACGTCCTAGAGAATTAAGCAATGCTGGCTTCGTTTACTCTGTTGTAGGCATATCATTAAGAATTAAACATGTCCCCACAGTGTACTGTTTTTTTAGCTCCCTTGTTCTGAGCTGTCTGTAGGGATACACTACTATGCTGGCATCAGTGTTACGTGGGAAGATTTGGGCAGCTGTCCTGTATTTGTCCAATCTTCAGAAGTTTTTTGTCCCAGTTATCAAAGATTTTATATGGGTTTAAAAAATTTAGCACAGTATGCTGCAGGAGATCCTTTCACACAGTGATCTTGATGTGGGAGCGCTGATGAACCCTGTTAATCATCGGTGGTTGGGGACAGTCTCATATACATTCAGGAACCGTTGACAGAAGCTTACATGCTGTTGCTTGCATTTGATAATTTTGTTCACAGTAGATCACAATGCAGTAGCTCCATATTTTGAGGAAATCCTATGTTAAAAGAACTTCTATAAGGCTGCTTCAGACAGTTAAACTAAATGTAACAAATGTCCTTAGAAGTTTGATGTGGAGAAAGAAGGTTGACAGGCTACCTCCAGTAACTTCAGATATGTCACAAGTAAGTCTGAGATAGAAGACCTACTGCTTCTCTGTTTGTGGGTTATGCTCAATGATTTCCTAAGTGACACTGTTTCTTTACCAGCCTCACAAGCTTGTAATGTGCTTCCTTTGTTCTTACCTTGTTGAAGGCAAATTTTGATCACTGGGCTGTTTAGGAAGAAGCAAGTTAGTGAATGCGGTCTGTAATCGCTAGACGGATATGCTTAGATGGCTCCACAGCTACAGGCTATAGATACTTAAGGACACTCATGAAGCTTTATTGAAAGAGCTGAATACACGTGGTGAGAACATAGGTGTGACATTGGACTGGCAAAATCTGCTCAGCATTTTAACCTTCCCCTTAAGTAATTGGAGAAGGCTTTGAATGTTTGTTGTGTATGTTGGAAAGTACTGTAAATGTGTGCAATTTGTGGCTCTTAATGGAGCACCTTTTTGGAGGCGAGGCTTCACTATTTCTGCTGTGGATGAGATTGTAACAGTGGTACACGCTTGTAGACTTCTATCTGATTGTGTTGTAGTCTCTAGCTGGCAGCTGGTGGATCCTTCTCTCGAGTTCCTGCATGTGGAAGAGATCGTACCAGATGAAAATAATTTCTTTAAAGGCTTCCAGTAAAAGTTTGATCAAACGAATGTAATTTTTTGCAGTGGATCTAGGTAGACTTTAAAGACTTCATCTGTCTGAGTGTATTTCATTAACAAGGCGCGCCCACAGAATTATTCTCACTGGTTGTGCTGAGAACATAGCACTTGGATGTAACACAGTACTGGTATTATTAAGAAACATTATTACAATAGTAATTGTTATAGTCTTGTATGTAATGTACATAATGAGAGGGAATGTGCTCTGTGTCCTAAGTTATTGATGATGTAATGGATTGAAGCTCCTTCCGTCTTTTCTTACTCCACTTATTAATGAAATATTTTTTTTTTCTGATATTCTAATGGTTGTTTTACTAAAGCTCCCTGTGAGATACTCAGAAAACTGGTTCTGTAGGAGGCGTGTAAACAGAAAGCATTTGCCTAGGACACCAGTAATTTAGGTTCTGATGAAAACACTTATTTATTAGGGTAAAATCCAAGACTTACCAAAAAATAGGTTGAAGGAGAAAAAACATGCTCTCCCTGTTTTGAGTTAGAATATATCTCTTCTGGGCTAAATAAATATTTGTGACTATGGAGATTGTGGAGGATAGGAATCTGTGCCTCAGATTGACCTTTACTTGAAATAGTGAGGAAGTCTTCAGAATGTTTCCTAGCATTGTTAACGTATGTTAGTAGTTTTCAAGCCTTTGTTAGCAGTATTATATAAGGATGACTATTGGGGGTTTTTTGTGTTCTGTGGCTTCCTGGCGCCTTGGTCAGACTATGCAAAGTAAGCTTTGTTAAAATCCTACTTAAAAACTTGTTGAAGGTTTCTGTGAGTGACTAAGCCTATGATGAGGATGGTGATACTGTTTTCCTGGGAAGAGGGTGCAAAACCTGAAACCACCAGGGCACAGGGGTGGTCTCCATTGCACCCGAGTGGTGCTGATTGCAGAGCCACAAACTGCTTGCCTAGAGAAGCTGCTTTTTAACATCTGCCAGTTACAGTACATGCTCTCTCACCTTTAGTTTTATAGCTTCTTTTTATTTCTGTGTATGTTTTCTTTCCTGCTTTTATTTTTGTGTTCCATTTTTCACTGTAACAGCAGATCCACCTGCCCTATGAAGACAGACTGAGAGACTTGGGGTTGTTTAGCCTGCCATAGAGAAGGCTCTGAGGGGACTTTATATCAATCTTCAATACCTGAAGGGGGGCCTTTCCTCTAGGAAAGCTGGAGAGGGACTTCTTACGAGGGTGTCTAGGGATAGGACAAGAGGCAATGGTTCCAAGCAGTAAGAGGGTACATTTAGATCAGATCTTAGGAAGAAATTCCTCACTATTTCTGAGGTACTGAGGTGCTGGAACAGGTTGCCCAAGGGGACAGGGGATTCCCCCTCCTTGGAATTGTTCAAGGCCCAGTTGGATGGAACTCTGGGCAACTTGTTCTAGTGAAGAGTGCCCCTGCCCATGTCAGGAGGTTGGAACTGCATGATCTCTGAAGTCCCTTCCAACCTAAACCACTCCATGAATTCATACAAGAAGAGAGAAGGAAGCTTGCAATGAGGTATCCCAATTGGGAGGGCAGGAGCTTGAAACTGATCAAACATCAAAGGAAGTTACTCAGAAAAAGTAGGGCTTTATCCATATGAAGCCTGGAGTGGTCAGATTGGTATGCTGTGGCATTCGCAGAAGTATTATTTGTGTGATACATGAAGTATTTAAAATGCTACAAAAGTCAACATTCAGCAGAACAGCAGACATCTTACAGCATGGCATTTAAGATATTAGAGTGTAAGGTTTAAACTGAAGTACCCCTGCAGACTCTGCTGCCATTCAGCAAGACCTGGACAGGCTAGAGAGCTGGGCAGAGAACAATTGAATGAAATATAACAAGGGTAAGTGTAGAGCCTTGCATCTGGGCAAGAACAACCCCAACAACTGACCTGTTGGAGAGCAGTATAGGGGAAAGGACGCTGGGGGTCCTGGTGGACAGCAGGATGACCATGAGCCCAGCAGTGTGCTCTTGTGGCCAAGAAGGCCAACAGCATCCTGGGGTGGATCACAAGGAGGGTGGTTAGCAGATTGAGAGAGATCTTTCTCCCCCTCTGCCCTAGTGAGACCACATCTGGAGTATTCTGTCCAGTTTTGGGCCCCTTAGTTCAAGAAGGACACAGAACTGCTGGAGGGTGTCCAGCGTAGAGCAACGAAGATGATGAAGGAAGTAGGACACTTCCCTTCTGAGGGAAGGCTGAGGGAGCTGGATCTCTTTAGCTTGGAGGAGACTGAGGGGTGACCTCATTAATGTCTACAAATATGTGAAGGGTGGGTGTCAGGAGGATGGAGCCAGGCTCTTCTCAGTGTCATCTAGTGATAGGACATGGGGCAGTGGGTGTAAGCTGGAACATAGGAGGTTCCACATAAATATCAGACTTCCTAGAAGGGGAGAGACAAAAGTGGAATTATTAACAAACTAAACGTTCCCTTCTGGTTCTAGTAAATGTTTTGGTAGTATTCTTGTGGACATCAAGCTATGTGAAACAAGGCTTCAACACAAAGATGCTTTTGTGTTAGCAGAGAGGCATTGCAGTGAGTTTTTCTGCTGTGTGTTGTGTAGCCTTATGCACAGCTAGTAGAAGCCCAGATATAACCAAGGTGCCTTTCTTAACGACCCTAACAGTAGAGTTAGAGCCTTCCATTTATAACATTCATATTAGTAAAAAAATCTTGAGAGGCAGATGGGGGAAGAGCACGATGCCAGATACTGCCTGCATTGCCTGCCTTCATATGCCCGTTTCCTGGGACTTCAGTGATCTTGTACTCAACTAGACTTTAAAGTGCAAAACTAGACTTTAATTCTGAGTGGGTTCATTTCAATGTGGCAAGCATGAAAACATAATGCAGGCGAGTCTTCCAGGAAGTTGCCAATCTCAGTAGTTGGGGTTCTATTTCCTGAAAAAGTGTGAGCGTTGTCCTGACATTTATGTAAAGGAAAGAGTCTCCCCAGGTGTCTTTATCGTATTTATTTTCAGAAAAAGAAAATCACAAGCTGTTTCAGAAATTAAATGCTTATTTAAATTATAATAAAAAAAACACAGCGTATATGCATGGACTTGTTCATTATCATTCTGGGGCTGTTTAGTTTGAAGAAGAGGAGGCTTAGGGGATCATTGCTCTCTACATCTGAAAGGACATTGTAGAGATGTTGGTGCTGGTCTCTTCTGACAGGTAATTAGTGACAGAACCAGAGGAAATGACTTCAAGCTTCAACAAAGTCGGTTTAGATTGGACACCATTTCTTCCTGGAGAGAGGGATCAGGCACTGGAATGGGCTGCCCAGAACAGTGATTGAGTCACCATACCTGGATGAGTTTCAAAGATGCTTAGATGTAGTGTTGCGGTATCTGTTTTAAGGGTGAACTTGTAGAGTAGGATTGATGGTTGGATGCGATGATCCCTAGGTTCTTTTCCAACCTGAATGATTCTGTGATTCTTTTCTGACTGCATCTAGTGATGTGCCAGGCTTTACAGAGGGACTATCCAGAGTCTCCAAACAGTTTTGCAGCTGTGGACCAGTCCTTAAGGACAAGCCATGATTCCACATGAAGAGACTGAAAAGTACATGAGAGCCTTCCTGAAGTGCATTTACTTAGAAGTTGATTGTATGCATTTACATGATCATACATGTTATTCCAAAATACCTATACTGGCTGGCATGTTTTCAGTTAAGTTTTGTTCATGGCAATGATGAAGTCCTACAGGATGAAGTTGTAGACCCTTCTGCTCAAACAGAGTAGGCATGTTCTGACTTCCCATCTTTTAGAAGAAAGCAGATGGGGGTTAGGGAGTGCCATGTGCTATCTTGCTGTGTTGGTTTTCACCTAAAAGTGTCACCGGAGTAGTCAGGAACAGAGCATCAAACAGATGTCCTTGAGCATGCTGGTGCCAGTTTTTTTGGGGGTTCTTATAGTCTTTGTTGTTTTACCTTTGTTTGAGCTTCGGTTCATTGTATCTTGATGGTTCCTTGATAAAGATATTTTCCAGAGTGAGATATGGGCCTTGGATGTCATCTCTCGTAGATCCATGTGTGGTTTGAGACTATTGCAGGGCTCTTGTTACATATTTAAGCACGGTAGCATGGTTAGTGTTGATTTTGGCTGAAGGATGAGGATTGTTCTCCTTGGCTTTGCAAAATACTGTTTTCTTCAGGGGCAGGTAAACTAACCCAGTTAGTAAATGACTGCAGGGAAGTAGTAATGCTGAAAAAGTGCTCTAACTGGTAGTAGACTACTGACTTGTATTTTCTTGAAAGTGATTCCTCTTACTTAAGCTACCTGGAAAGTTGCAAAGAGAGGGGATATGCACTGATGTATGAGAAAGTAGGCGACAAATACTACATTTTAACTGCTATTACAACAGTGAAATAGGGCAGTGGTGGTGTTAAGACTGGGAGATGTGGATGCTATACCTTTCTTTTTTTCTCTTTCTGTTTAGGAGGGCTTTCGAGCTGCCACTCTGCTGCTGAACAGCATGCAGTCCTTTCGGGAGCAAAGTAGTTACCACGGAAACCAGCAGAGCTACCCACAGGAAGTGCACGGTTCATCCCGACTGGAAGAGTTCAGCCCCCGCCAGCAGGCCCAGATGTTCCAGAGCTTTGGTGGAGGTGCTGGCAGTGGACGTCGTGGAGCAACAGGAGCCTCTACAGCAATGCCTGGTGAGAGCTCTGGCCATCAGAGCTACCAAGGTTTCAGAAAAGAAGCAGGAGAGTTTTACTATATGACTGCCAACAAAGATCCAGTGGCATCAGGAGGGCAGCAGCCACCTCAACGCAGGCCTTCTGGACCAGTACAGAGCTATGGGCCCCCGCAAGGGAGTAGCTTTGGAAGTCAGTATGGGAGTGAGGGACACGTGGGCCAGTTTCAAACACAGCACTCGTCCCTTGGGGGTGTTTCCCACTATCAACAGGATTATACTGGTCCTTTTTCTCCAGGGAGTACCCAGTATCAGCAGCAGGCTTCTAGCCAGCAGCAACAGGTGCAGCAGCTTAGGCAGCAGATCTATCAATCTCATCAGCCTTTACCGCAGGCTTCCAGCCAGTCTGCTTCTAGCACCTCACACCTGCAGCCAATGCAGCGCCCATCCACCCTGCCTTCCTCTGCTTCTGGGTACCAGTTACGAGTGGGTCAGTTTGGCCAACACTACCAGCCACCTTCGTCATCCTCTTCCTCCTCTTTCCCCTCCCCACAGCGTTTTGGCCAGTCAGGACAGAATTATGATGGAAGCTACAACGTGAATTCTGGGTCACAGTATGAAGGCCATGCTGTGGGTTCCAATGCACAAGCATATGGGACCCAGTCAAACTACAACTTTCAGACTCAACCGATGAAAAGTTTTGAGCAATCTAAATTGCCTCAAAGTGGGCAGCAGGGGCAGCAGCAACAGCACCCACCTCAGCACGTAATGCAGTATTCAAATGCTCCCACCAAGCTCTCTCTTCAAGGTCAAGTGGGACAGTACAGCCAAACTGAAGTTCCTGTAAGGTCACCGATGCAGTTCCACCAAAACTTTAGTCCAATTTCTAATCCGTCTCCTGCTGCATCTGTGGTTCAGTCTCCAAGCTGCAGCTCTACCCCTTCTCCACTCATGCCAGGTGGAGAAAATCTCCAGTGTGGCCAAGGCAACATGTCCATGGGTTCTAGAAACCGAATCCTGCAGATGATGCCTCAGCTTAGTCCTACACCATCTATGATGCCAAGCCCCAATGCTCATGCAGGAGGATTCAAAGGATTTGGGCTGGAAGGGCTGCAGGAGAAAAGACTCACAGATCCAGGGCTGAGCAGCCTAAGTGCACTAAGTTCTCAAGTGGCAAATCTGCCCAACACGGTCCAGCACATGCTGCTCTCGGATGCCTTGGCACCTCAGAAAAAAAATTCCAAAAGGTCATCTTCTTCAAAGAAGGCCGACAGCTGCACCAACTCAGAGGGCTCCTCCCAGGCAGAGGAGCAACTCAAGTCTCCCCTGGCAGAATCCCTTGATGGTGGCTGTTCCAGTAGTTCAGAGGATCATGGGGAAAGGGTGAGACAGCTGAGTGGCCAGAGCACCAGCTCAGACACCACTTACAAAGGAGGTAACATAGAGAGATCTAACTCCTCACCAGCACAAGGCTCTCAGAATGAGCCATCAAAACTCAGCAGCAGCAGCCCCACAGCTAGGGAAGAAGTGGCTTCCCCTGATGGTAAGGAAGCTGTGGTGGCTGTGGAAAATGCTCCAAAGGTGAATGAAAAGGCAGTTGGGGTGATTGTCTCCCGGGAAGCCATGACAGGAAGAGTAGAAAAGTCAGGTGGACAGGATAAACCCACACAAGATGATGCTTCCACAGCCACTCAGGCACCAGCTAGTGCTAGTGGAGCAAAAGAAGCTGGGCATGCAGGGACACAGCCAGAAACTCAAGGAGGAGGAAGTAAAGGGAGCAAAAGTGGAGATAACACTAACCATAATGGAGAGGGGAACAGCCAGCCTGTTGTTGGGCCAAATTTTCCTGCAAGGACTGAACCATCCAAATCTCCTGGCAGTTTAAGATACAGTTACAAGGATAATATAGCAGCTGGTATGCAGAGAAATATTGGTGGCTTTCCACAGTATCCCTCTGGTCAAGAGAAGGGGGATTTTCCAGGGCACAGTGAGCGCAAGGGCCGTAATGAGAAGTTTCCTAGCCTCCTGCAGGAGGTCTTACAGGGATACCACCATCATCCAGACAGAAGGTATTCTAGGAATGCACAGGAGCATTCTGGGATGGCTGGGAGTTTGGAGGGAGCCATGAGGCCCAATATTTTAATTAGTCAAGCCAATGAATTGACCAGTAGAGGCCTCTTAAATAAAAGCATGGGCTCTCTCCTGGAAGGCCCTCACTGGGGTCCTTGGGATAGGAAGTCTAGCAGTGCTGCACCTGACATGAAACAGATAAATCTAGCTGATTATCCTCTTGCTAGAAAGTTTGATTTGGAGTCTCAGTCTTCTGCCCATGAAGGAGGAGGGCTCTCAGAGAGGAGATCGGTGATCTGTGACATATCTCCATTAAGGCAGCTTGTCAGAGATCCTGGCCCTCACCCGATGGGGCACATGGGTCCTGAGGGCAGAAGTGGAAGGAGCGAACGTCTTGCCTCTGGCCTGAGCCAGTCAGTAATACTCCCTGGTGGTTTAGTATCCATGGAAACAAAGATGAAAGCTCACAGTGGGCAAATAAAAGAGGAAGATTTTGAACACTCAAAGAGCTCAGTTAGTCTCAATAATAAAAAAACAGGAGATCATTGTCATCCTGGTGGCATCAAGCACGAATCTTTTCGAGGCAATGCTAGCCCTGGAGCTGCAGTCTCTGATGTGGCTCTAGAATACATTCCCCAGCAGGACAGCAGATCAGCTCCGATGAGACGAACACCTGGCAGAACTGGAAGCAGCAGGGGTAAATCACCTTCTCAATATCATGATCTTGCTGATAAGCTAAAAATGTCACCAGGCAGAAGCAGAGGCCCAGGGGCAGATCTGCATCACATGAACCCACACATGACACTATCTGAAAGAGTTAACAGGGGTTCCTTGCATTCTGCTTACCCTCAGAATTCAGAAGGTCCGTCCTTGGCTTCAGCATACCACACAAATGCTAGGTCTCATGGTTTTGGTGACCCCAACCAGAGTTTAAATTCCCAGTATCATTACAAGAGACAGCTATACCATCAGCAACAAGAAGAATACAAAGATTGGGCAAGCAGCACTGCTCAGGGTGTAATTGCTGCGGCTCAGCACAGGCAGGAAGGAGCAAGGAAGAGCCCAAGACAGCAGCAGTTTCTGGACAGAGTAAGGAGTCCCTTAAAAAATGACAAAGATGGAATGATGTATCTTCAAGGTGGCTCTTATCATGATACTGGAAGCCAGGAAGTTGGGCGCTGTGTTATGGGTAGCGACAGTGCTCAGAGCAAATGTGCTGAGCTGAAGCATGGCAACCAGAAGTTGCAGCATCATGAATCTGGTTGGGACCTCTCCCGGCAAACATCTCCTGCCAAAAGCAGTGGCCCTCTTGGAGCAGCTAACCAAAAAAGATTTTGCCCTCCAGACAGTGACGGGCATCGCCGGGAAGATTCCCGTCCTACAGATTTGCCTAAGCCTGGTAATGCTATGCTCAGGCTCCCTGGCCATGAAGACCAGTCTCCTCAAAACCCATTAATTATGAGGAGGAGGGTCCGTTCTTTCATTTCTCCTATCCCTACCAAAAGACAGCCACAAGATATGAAGAACAGTGGTGAAGATAAAGGCCGACTGATGACTTCGAAAGAAGGAGCTGATAAAACGTACAACTCCTATGCCCATTCATCTCAAAGCCAAGATGTTGGCAAGTCAGTTGCAAAGGGAGATTCTTTCAAGGATCTGCCAAGTCCTGATAGTAGGAATTGCCCTGCTGTGTCCCTCACAAGCCCGGCTAAGACCAAAATATTGCCCCCAAGAAAAGGGCGAGGATTAAAACTGGAAGCTATTGTTCAAAAGATTACATCTCCCAATATTAGGAGAAGTGTTTCTACAAACAGTGCTGAAACTGGTGCAGATACTGTCACTCTTGATGACATCCTGTCCCTTAAGAGTGGACCTGAAGGAGGAAATGTGACTGGACATGGACCAGAGGTTGAGAAGCGAAAAGGAGAGATACCAGATCAAGTGGGGCCAGCAAGCCAGGATACAGCTGGGGAAATTACTCTTCCTAGATCTTCAGAAGAGTGGCAAGGCAGCGAGGATGATAAAGCCAAGAAAGAGGTCCCTGAAACTGCCAGTGTTGGTAAGGAAGGAGCAGGATCCAGTGCAGCAGCACCACCACCTCAAAAATCAGGTGGTCAGGGGAGGCCGGATGGATCTGTAAGCGGAGCTGGAACTCTGACCTTTTCTGACTCAAAAACAGTTTCCTCTTCTAGTGTGTTTACTTCTGAACCAAATCCAAAGCCTGAGGAAAAAGAGGGAGATGTGACAAACATTTCACCTAAGCCAGATGGTTTTCCTCCAAAGGGATATTTTCCTTCTGGAAAGAAGAAGGGGAGGCCGATTGGGAGCGTGAACAAGCAGAAGAAGCAGCAACAGCAGCAACTGCCACCACCCCCACCACCTCCTCCAGTACCTGCACAGTCTTCAGAAGGGGCAGGTGGTGGTGAGCCAAAGCCGAAGAGGCAAAGGAGGGAGAGGCGAAAACCTGCAGCACAACCCCGGAAACGGAAGCCTAGACGAGCTGCTCCGATTGTGGAGCCTCAAGAACCTGAGATCAAGCTCAAATATGCTACCCAATCTGTAGATAAAACTGACTCCAAGAATAAGTCATTTTTCCCTTATATTCATGTGGTGAACAAGTGTGAATTGGGCGCTGTGTGCACAATCATTAATGCGGAGGAAGAGGAACAGAACAAATTGGTGAGGGGTCGGAAAGGACAGAGGTCTTCAACACCCCCTCCTAGCAATGCGGAGAGCAAGGTGCTGCCCACCTCAACTTTCATGCTGCAGGGCCCTGTAGTAACAGAGTCTTCTGTCTTAGGACATCTGGTTTGCTGCCTGTGTGGCAAATGGGCCAGCTATCGTAACATGGGTGACCTTTTTGGTCCTTTCTACCCCCAGGATTATGCAGCCACCTTGCCCAAGAACCCACCGCCAAAGAGGGCCACAGAAATGCAGAGCAAGGTCAAGGTACGGCACAAAAGTGCTTCTAATGGTTCCAAGACAGATACAGAAGAGGAGGAGGAACAGCAACAACAGAAGGAACAAAGAAGCCTAGCTGCTCATCCCCGCTTTAAGAGGCGGCACCGCTCTGAGGACTGTAGCGGAGCCTCTCGGTCACTTTCAAGGGGAGCTTCTTGTAAAAAAGCCACTGCTGACGGTGGTAGTGGTGGTGAAAAGACTCCTTTGGACTCAAAACCCTCTATGCCCACTTCAGAAGGTGGCACTGAGCTGGAGTTACAAATTCCTGAACTACCTCTTGACAGCAATGAATTTTGGGTCCATGAGGGTTGTATTCTCTGGGCCAATGGTATCTACCTGGTCTGTGGCAGGCTCTATGGGCTGCAGGAAGCTGTGGAGATTGCAAGAGAGATGGTGAGTACCTAACCCTGCTGTACATCATGGCTTGGTTTTATCTGCAGTATGTATATCATAATGAATACTGCTTTTCCTTTTTCTTCTCTCATGTCTTAAGTGGTAGTTTTTCATCTTGAATAAATCTCCAGTGGTGTTTTTTAATGGCCTTGTTTAGATCTCTGCCACGCCTGATCAGACAGATGTTTTTGGGCATCAAAAAGCTGGATGATCATTAACTGCTACAAGTTCTGGATGTCAAAGGCTTTCTTATGAATACAGTGATTCTTTTTCTTTTCCTTACTGTGTCCCATTGGATGTTTGATGCTCTCTAGGCCTCTTTTTCGAGCCCTCCCAACAAAGGGACAAGTAGCAGCAGACACAGATTGCAGCAAAGACAATTCAAATTCAATATTCGGCAAAAGATTTTGCAGTGAGGATGATCAGACATTGGCTTGAGGGAGGCAGGGGAAGAATCACACAGAGGTCTGAAACATGGATGGGTTTAGTATTGATGAATTCAGTAAGAATTATACCACAAATGATATTGATAACTGACTTTCTCCGAAGAGTACACAACATGTGAGAAGAAATACACAAAAGCAAGGACAAAAGGAAAACATTATTCACATATGTCTGGTGGGGGATGGAGAGGCATGGTTTTTCTGAGACAGAAGGTGACACTTTAAAAACACAGTTTGTGTTTTCCTTTGCTACCATCAGTGTGCTGCATCCCTTTATTGATAGTCACCTTCTGCATTTACATGTTCTGTCCTGGGCCAAAGCATGGAAGGAGCACTGGGCTGCTTTTTCCTGTCGCCTTCAGATTCTTACTTTTCTGAACAGTGTTGGGATGCATGTTTTTGTCTTCACTCTGTATTGTTACATACAGCATGTTGGTTTCCCTCCCCATAATCTTTTCTCTTTGCATTTGATTCCCAGTTTGTTCTGCATTTTCACTCACTGTTCTGTGACAGTAATTACATGCTGCTTTGCCCTAACTTGATTTGGCCTGCATTTTTGTTTCAAGCTTCTCATTAAACAAAGTCAGTTAATTTCGTTTGGTTTTCATCGAGCCGTGCTTGCATGCTTGTTCTGATGCAACTGCTGAATTGCAAGGTCTCTTTTCAGGGATCAGTACCACCGTTTGAATTCTACTCACAAAGTGTCCATGCTTTTATGTGTCGTCTAATGCAGCACTGTTTTGAATTTTGATCATTCCAGCCTGGCCTTTCCTTTCTTCCTCTTTTTAAGAGGTGTCTTTTATTTATGATTGTTTTCCCAGTAGCCAGTGCCTTCTCTGCATGCTCTTGAACTGCTTGAGTTGTCCTCCAGCAACTGTTTTTGTGTTCCTGTACCTGCAAGGGCGGTATGCCCATTAGAAACATGCTGTTTGGCTTTAATCAAACTTGATAAATAGTAGCCGGATGGGCTAACATCTTTGGGTTTTGCATGTTTGAAATCTTGTCTCTCTTTGCGTGGGATCTCGGTTACTTTTGAACGCACTTTCTTTGAGCTGTTGTGATAATCTCCTTCTCACAAACAGAATTGGGGTTTTTTCTCTCCTCTTTTTAACCCTTTCATCTGCTCTTAGGATACCATACAAGAACATCTCTTTATCTCCTTTGAACTTTGTCCTTTCTATCTTTCTATCTATGCTCTCTCTCTACCTCTTTTCTCTCTTATTTAATCACTTGTGGCCTCTCTTGCCTTTGCAACTACTGTTTCATTCCCTTTTCCTTTTTTATGTCAAAGTCTTTGAGTGCATTGTTGGGGGTTCTTGTCCTCCATGCACCTTCTCTTGTGCTCTACTACAGTTGTGATTGGTGTTTATGATCATTTCTTCCAAGCTGATTCAAGTCCAGTACTTCATTTTCCTCCCTGTCAGCTGCACATATTGCTATCCACTGTGTGCCAAGTGCCGTTCTACCTTTGTTTTTTGTCTGTGTTCGCCTTTGATTACCTTCTTTCTTTTCACTGTGTTTTGCAGAGGCCATTGCTCACTATGTCCAGCTTTTTGTGGGGGGTTCACTGAAGTTCTGCTTTCCTTCCCTTTATTCTGGAATACCATGCCTTTGGATGTTTTTTGGTAACTCAGTCACTTTTTTCCAGAGACTTGTAGAGCTTTCTTTTTTCTCGTGTAGAAGGTTCGTGTTCTTCTACAACAAACTTTAAAATTGTTCTTGAATTCATGGTGAGTTCACAGACTCTCACTTTGAAGTGTAGCTTTTAGCTTACATCATCCTTAATCCATTGTCTGACATCTTGTTCTGATTTTTCTGTTACTCAGATTCATAGCTGCATTTGCTTTGAAATTTCTTACCCTTCATATTTAAGGTTGGAAGAAATACTGCAGATTCTTCTGTGTGAGAAGTAATTGTAGTCTTTCAGTGATCACCGCTGTTCTGTCTGGGTCGATTTTTTTTATATAGTTATAAGACCCTGAACTTTCAGAGGCAGGGACCATTTTCCTGTGTGTGCTTTGTTTTGTTTTGGCTTAAAAAAAAACCCCAGTACCAGGTGTGCTAGCTGGATGCCAGGCTCTTCTACATTAATCCATCTTTTGCTTTCACCTCTGTCAAAAACAATGGAATAGATTTTTCTCCTGGCATTATTTTTTCCTTAACCTTTTTATACTATTGTAGCAAATAGCAGTGCTGCATTCTTCTCTAAAAGCAATGTGTCCTACCTGCTTCAATTAGGAGAGGGTTCTGTGCAGCAAGAAGATGGCAGTCGGGGCATACAGAGGTATTCCTGCCATGAGTTTTCCCTGGGCAGTGGAAAGGCTCTGTTGAGCCAAACTCTTTGGCCCTGCTGCCTAAAGATTGCGTTCTGGTTCAGACCACTGATTTCCTATGCTTGTTGCATATGTTCTTTCTTTACCTCTTCCTTCTGAAGTGCATTTTCTTTATTGTTCTCTCTGACGATACAGTTTGTCAGTGTTCGTGTCCTGGAAAAGCATGCACACCATGTAGCTATTTGCTAACAGGAGAGAGTAGATATGTACAGGCATACAGAGATCTAGGTCTTTAGATTTGTCTAGGGTAAGGAAAGATGTTTGTTTTTGACATATGGAGGGTCATGAGCTTAGATGTGAATAATTCATGCACGTAACTCAGTCTGTGCACATGAAATACTGCTGTAATTCAAAGTCTATGTAAAGTGTTTGCAGTACCCACAGAGGGTAAATGTGCACCAAATTTAAGCTGAACCCATTCTATCAAGTTCAAATACTTTCTTTAAAGATCTGGTTCTATTGTTACTTAAGCAGCATTCTAATATAAAATACAAAATGTGAACTTCTAGTCAAAGGCAAAGGCTGTAAAACATTAAACCATGATGTAGAAGTAGTGGCATAAGTAACCTGCTCTGCATTTCTTATGTAAACTCACTTTAGGAAGGAATCTGAAGCATTTTTCTTGCTATGTTTTGGTTCCTTATATGAATAAATGACTGTTTTTCTGTGGTTTTTTGAGAACAGCCCCATAGTCAATCTCAAAATGTATGTGGTTTAAAATATATGTGGGATTACTCAAGGATTGACTTGTGCCAGATGCTGTAGAAAAATGAGAAGATAGTATCTTGAAAAGGTTTCTCAAACTGTGAAGTGAGTCTCCTGACCTTTGAGCTTTTTTCACCCTAGACTGAAAATAGTGTTACTGCATTATCCTCTAAGCGACAATCCCGCTGGCCTCCAAAGTGCTAGAATCTGCCTTTCTCAAAGGCAAAAAGGTATCACAGTATTATCAAGGTTGGAAGAGACCTCATAGATCATCAAGTCCAACGTGTCACCACAGAGCTCAAGGCTAGACCATGGCACCAAGTGCCACGTCCAATCCTGCCTTGAACAGCTCCAGAGTTGGCGACTCCACCACCTCCCTGGGCAGGCCATTCCAGTGGCCAATGACTCTCTCGGTGAAGAATTTTCTCCTCACCTCAAGCCTAAATTTCCCCTGGCGCAGCTTGAGGCTGTGTCCTCTTGTTCTGGTGCTGGCTGCCTGAGAGAAGAGAGCAACCTCCTCCTGGCCACAACCACCCCTCAGGTAGTTGTAGACAGCAATAAGGTCTCCCCTGAGCCTCCTCTTCTCAAGGCTAAACAATCCCAGCTCCCTCAGCCTCTCCTCATAGGGCTTGTGCTCAAGGCCCCTCACCAGCCTCGTTGCCCTTCTCTGGACACGCTCAAGCACCTCAATGTCCTTCCTAAATTGAGGTGTTCTTCTTTCTCTGGCCACTGTAGAAGGCTTCTTGATTCTGAGACTCTGCATAGGTGATCAGATTAATTGGGCTGCTTCAGATACAGAACGGCTTAATCTTCCTTGAGGTTCCAGTTAGAAACTCCAACAGATGGATCTACTACCAGTCTTTCTCTCTTAAACTGCTTGTTAAACCACAGCAAGGGTGTTAACTGACTTCTTGCAATAAGATGTTCTTTGTTTTAAGTATAATGAAATCTTGAAATGAAAAGTGCCATCTCTGTAGTGCTGGGTGACCCTGTTGCCTGTAGAACACTTTCCTTCAAATACTGAAGGTGGCCAAACACCATGTTTTGGACTAGGTAAAGTAGAACATGTAAGTGGGATAAGATTTTTGCCTTACTGTACTAGGATTATTACAGCAGGTATCCCAGCAGCAGATTTGCAAATTTATCACTGTTCTTCCTCTGGAAAATGTCTGGCCTCACTAGTCATATCCACCATGTATTTGCATTTATAGATTTGGAAAGCAGTTGCATGCAGTTTGCTATAAATACCTTTAATTTGTTTTCTTTCAATGAGAAACTCATTTTCATGCAAGATGAAATTTTGGTTTATCTTTTAAACTGGCAAGATAGTCACTTTGATAGCTGTCAGCAGATTTAATGTTTGAAAGAACTGATGGCCTTTATTCTCAGTATTAAATTTAAGACATTGTTAGTGAAGAGAACAATGCAGAGAACATTCTGTGTTAGGCTGAGTTACAGAATCCAAGATGATGGTTTTACTATTGTTTCCTAAAAGGCTTTTCAGTAGGAGGTGGTGTGCTGGTCCTTGGAATGTTTTAATGAAACTCTTTTCAAATCAGAGGCTCTGGCCTTGCACAGGTATTATTTCCAGTTTTTGTTTTTTGTTTCCTCCCCCTCTTCCCTCATTGTCAGAATTGACCTTTAATGAAGGTAAATCTATGTCTTGATTCTGCTGACAGTGCTCTATGAAAGGAAAACTTGTTTATCCCCCTTTTAAAGATCTCTCCTAAAAGGTCTGAAGAATGTAATGCTTTTCTCATTAATCTCTGCTTCGTACCCCATTTGAGAAATCTTTTAATCCTTATACATGGAAAGAAGTCCTTCAAAACCCATTTCCTATGCTGGTTCTTATTGAAAGGATCATCTTGGGTTTCAGTTAGGAGAACTTCAAAAGAACAAGCAATGAAGGGTGAAATCTGCCTGTGATCAACAGTATATTGGGAGGAGTTTCTGATATTTCTCTTGCCAGTCGGGTATTTTGTCTTTCTGACTCCACAAATTACCTTTGAAAGCTTGCTGCTTACCTGAAGAGGTGAAATCTACCTACTTTAGCACTGTTAACATGCCTCTTCAGAAGATCAGTCTGACTTTGGAGAAAGTTCTTAAAAACCAGTGAGAAACCTGAATTTGTGTGTCTTAATTGATATTTCAATATATTTGAATTTCTCGTTACTGTTAGGCAGTGGCAACCTTCAGGTTCATCATGTTAAGTGTGTCTTTGGTAGTTTATAGAGCTAGAGGTAAGTTTCCGTATGCTATCCAGAAAACAAGTTGTGTTTTCACATAGAAAAGTTGTTCTTGACCACTTAAGACTTCCGCTAGTTGATGTCTCACCAGTGACTTACCTATGAAAATCACCCTACCATGGAGGAAATAACGGGTTACCTCTCTGTATTTTGCTTACTCCATTGCTTACACAGAACCATTTTCTCTTGGTTACCTCTTCTGTACCTCTACTGTTCTGGTCCCTAGCTGTAAGTTGGGTAGAGAAAGGTGCCTGGAGGGGATCACTAGGAATTAAGCTATTTATATTCTCAGATTTGGGAAATCAAAGCCTAACAAACATGCCCCTACGTGCTGCAAGTAATTGCTTTTAAAAGGTTCCTAGCTGTGTGGCTAATCAAATGCTGAAGTTGGGAATCAGTATGAACTGAGAAAATTGGGAAAGATTTAACTACCTCTGGCAAAACAAAGCAAAACTGTTTCTAGTCCCAGAAAGCTGAGTAGTGTAACAACACCATGAGTCTAAAGATGTCGGCTTATTCTGAAAGCCTGTTTTGGCACAGGGAAGCTTTTTTTGTCCTTCAGCCAGGTCAGGAGTAAGTTGCTGTCAAGAGGGGTGATCCTACTTTGTCCTCTTTGCAAGCTGCTCCCACTGTTCTCCCTGTGCTAGACCTGGCAACTGTGTGTTTTTACAGTGGGTTGATTTTTAGCTACCTAATCCATCAGGCTAGCTTGGATGGGGAATCTTGGTGCCATACAGCCATCTGAATATACTTGCTCTGAACTATGCTAGCTTTAGTTGCTTCTGCCAGGGAGGGCCCTTTCTACTGCTAATTTTGGCCATTAGATCAAGTTAGGTGTAAGACAAAACTGTGCCCAGGTGCCACCACTGCTTGAGGCCCACAATGCTGCAGGTCTAGTGTGCAGAGATGAACAATGAACTTTTGTTCATTATTATTCTTTTAGAGAAGAGAAATGCACAGAGCCTGGCTGGCTTTTTTCCCCTACAAAAAGCCCCTCAAGTGAAGTTCTGCAACACGTCAGGGTTCTGCAAAATTACAAGCTGCTGTTTGTCACGTGTATGGTCTTTGAAACGTGGACCTGTAATAGCAGTGGTTGAAAAAGGTGTATTGAGACATTGTCTGCTTACTTTTGTCTCTGACCACAGCTTTTAGAATGCCTTAACCCCTCAAGTGCATCAGAATCTGGACACATCTTCTACAGGAATCCCTAAAGTGTTTGAGTTCTGTTTTTTTGTTGGAGAACTGTGTCCAGACTCCTAGTTTCCTGAACTGGAAATGTGTTCTTTCTTGAAGACTGTCCTTTGTGGTGTTACAAAAATAAAGAAGCATGAAATTTTGGGTGGAGAAGAAATTCTGAAAGACAGGCTGAATAATGAACTTCCAGTTTGATTTTCTCAGAAAGGCATTGCCATCTGCTGCGCTATTGAAACGCTCTGTTGTCATGACTCCTGGTCTATAAGAGCATGCCACCACAGAGACAAAACCCTGGTGGTAGGAGCCCCTGTTGTATCACAGTTCACTGCCTCCTTCTAGAAGAGACTTACGAGGTGTGAATGACTAGTGCTGTGTATATTGGAATCACAAGCCTCAAGTGTGTAGGAGCTTCAGTAGATAGTAACCACATCTGCGTTTCAATATCAGAGTTACTGGAAGCCATCAATTACATTTATGAAATGAATCTGGCTTTCCTTGCTCAATAGCCTGTAGAATTTGGGAGAGTTGGTCAGGGGGAAACTTACTTGTCCTTGTTGAATTTCACTAAATGTGGAGGGCTGCATCTGGGGAAGAACAACCCCATGTATCAGTAGAGGTTGGGGACTGACCTCTTGGAGAGCAGCTCTGGGGTGAAGGACCTAGGAGTCCTGGTGCACAACAGGCTGACAATAAATCAGCAATGTGCCCTTGTGGCCATGAAGGCATCCTGGGGTGTTTCAAGAACAGTGTGATCAGGAGGTCGAGGGAGGTTCTTATCCTGCTCTATCCTGTCCTGATGAGGCTGCATCTGGAATACTGTGTCCAATTCTGGGATACTCAGATTAAGAAGGACAGGAGGAGTTCAGCAGAGCAACTAAGATGAGCAGGGGCCTAGAGCATCTGCCTTACAAGATGAGGCAAAGAGAGCTGGACCTGTTTAATGTGGGGAGCTGGAGACTGAGGGGGACATCTCATGAATGCTTATGTCTAAAGGACAAGTGTCAGAAGAACACCAGACTAGGTAGTAGTGGTGCCAAGTGACAGGATAAGAGGCAACAGGCACAAACTGGAGCTGTAGGAGGTTCAGTCTAAACATAACAAAGAACTTTTTTATGATGAGTGTAACAGAGCACTGGAACAGGCTGCCCAGAGAAGCTATGATGTCTCCTTTTCTGGAGACATTCAAAACTCAACTGGATGTGTTCCAATGTGTGATCTCCTATAGGTCATCCCACCCTAACAGGGTGGTTGGGCTAATCTCCAGAGGTCCCTTCCAACCTCTGCCATACTGTGAAGGTTGGTGTGGGTGATCATGGATTGTAGATGGCACAAAGTACAGTTTGGTTGAAGTTTCAAACCTAAGTGTGATATTGGGAAAAGGAGAAGACTTCTCCAGTGTTGACTTGTTTTGCGTGGGAGCACAGAGGAGATGAAGGGTAGCCAGGGAAGTAATTTCCATGTATCTTTGCTAGCAGCCTCCTTTGCCATTAGTTAATCCCAGAGTATGGGCATTCTGTCTCTGCTTGCATGTGGATTTATATTTTGCTGTTTGTCTAGCATGTGGAGTGCGGAAAGCAGAAAATAGATTTACTGACAATAGAGTGTTGGGAAAGAATAGGACGTTAATCACTTGTATTAGCTGTAGCCAGGAGCACTGGAAACTTGTGTGTAAGAAGAACCTTTCTTATTCTACAGCTGTGGTCTTCGTATAAAGCATCAGGGATCCTCAAAATCTAGGAAGCAAATTTTGTTTAAAAATACGTTTAAGTCCTATTAATATATAAGAAACTCTTCCAAATGTGAATGGGGCCTTCTCTGTGCAGGAGAGTTCTAAACAAAGCTTTAGAGCTTTTTGTCTGGCTATGCGCAAGCTCACAAAAATAATTTTTGTAAGATTTAAGTTGCCTGTTACTGTAAAGATGCCAAATTCTTGCTAAATTGTCAATAGTGAGTGAATACAATCCATTTATTTGTCATTTTAGCTTGAATCGTTTTGAGCTGTGCTGGCAACAAGGTTGAGTGGTTGTGCTGTTTTTCGTTAGCTTCAACCAAACCTAAGTTTTTGTTGTTAGATTTTGAGTAGAAATTCCAGTGTTGCCATGTTCCAGATGGTAGTTATTTGAGCCGTATCCCCTTACTTCATTAGAAGAACACTACTAACAAATAAATGTTGAAGGACATTCAAGAACATCAGTTTATTCTGCTCCACGTCTCTGTTTAAAATTGTCTGTATTTGATTACAACTAGGCAAAACCACAAGCTGTAAAAATATTTCCTCCCATTTAAAAAAATTTAATCTGTCTTTGCTACTTCAGTTTGATAAGAGATTAATTTCTGGAGGCAAGAATTCATGACTTTCTGTTATATAAGACTGTATGGATTATTAGTATTACATTTTATCTTTTGTAAGACATTTTAAATACAAAAATTTACAGGTTTTCCATTTTATTTTAAAAATAAACATTATCCTGAATCCCTTGATCACTGAATAAGCAAAAATAATGCTTCAGCTATACTAACATTCTACTTTTCATAATAAAGAAAAGCTCTTCAAACACTGAAATGCAAACCGAGTTCATGAAAAGCTACAGAAGCTTAGTGCTTTATACGGTAGCCAGCCTGGGGTAGGAGCGTGCAGGCAAAACTGAGACACTTGGGGATGTGAAATTTTTCTACCCATTATAAATCTGATTATATAACCCCAGTTTTCTCTAATTAAAAAGTTAGATTAATTTTCCTACATTTAGAAAGATGAGTAAAAATAAATCTGAAGTATGATGAGTATTCATATAATAATTTTAGAAACTACAGCAAAATTAAAACTCAGTTCTTTGCCTTCAAGGATGTTACTCTGCAGAGACAAGAACTGGAGAAAAGAGGTTTGTTCTGTCTGTGCTGCACACCTTGCCTGAGATTATGCAAGAAACTAGGAGCAAAGTTTGGGTTTCCTGAATCTTAAAACCATTATTTTCAGCTAATGCTGCTCTTACACCGTTTCCTTCTTTCATAGCAGGGGAAATAGTTTTCAAACAATTTCATATACTTATCTGGACTCCGTGTGATACATAGAACAGTCTTGGTGGATAGAGCACTTTGGAATAAAGTTATTAATGAACCTTCATTGTTACGGGTTGGATCTCAGCCAGCTGCTTAGTGATTAAAGTTTAATTGCATGATGATTAGTTTTCATTAGTAAGCAATTAGCATTTAACAGCAGTCTTGTATTGCTAAAGCTATGGGTGAGCATAAGTGGCTTGAGCCATGTCGAGAAGGTTCCTCTCTGGAGATGTGGGGATGCAGCTGTTTGGGGAATATGGGGATGGGAATTCTGATGTTACATGCCCTCAGTGGCTCATTCCTGCTGCAGCATTGAGCCAGGAAGGGAGACAGCAGCAGGAAATGCAGCAAATGGCTAAAACAACAGAGCTTGGACATGGGGCACAGAACCTGGCTGTAGATTAACCCTCAGGTAGGCAGTGATCAAAAATAAGTCTTTCTCAAAGGGCCCTTTGAAGTTATGAGTTGCTCTCACAGTAATGCTGGTTTTTATAGTCTTATCCCACTTCTTGCCACAATTAAAACCGTTTTTCAGACACCATTTCTTCACTCCCCCACCCCAGAACTTGATAAAATTTCCACTTTTAATGTGATAGCGGTCCTTGATTGCTTTGTGCCACAGTTGGGTAAATCAGGGGAAAGATGAGTGCAGGGCAAGGGCCAGGGGAAGCGAAATAGCTGAGGTAGTAATGTGGAATAAGATGAGGGAGGTAGGAATATAACAGAAGGTCAAGGCTCTTCTGCTGTAAAAAGTGCAAAAGATTGAAGACTGTCCCTTATAAACCACTGCTGCTTTACTGAGGAGTCTGTTGTGACGATGAAATATGATGGTAATTTCATCTAGGCTAACTTTGGGTTAGTAGAAGCCATTATTCTCCCCCACACCTCCTGTTCTGCCAGCACTACTACTCTGTGACAGAACCAAGTGAGGAAGTTCATCTGGCCAGCAAATTCTTCCTTCCCCCACACCCATCCCCTTGTCATTTTTATCAAACTCATTTTTTGACTAGAAGAGCTTTCTTGACTCTTGTGTGTTGGCACCAATATGGAGAAATGCCCCAGCTCAGGATTGGGGGGGCATCAGGCTGTGCTAGTGCAAGCTGACGTCTTTAAATGGGAATGAGTGGACTGATCAAGACTGTGACTTCAGATGGGAAGTTTTTCAGAATGACATTATTAATTATAGAAACCAGTAAACACAGTACATGGTTCATTTTAAGTTTTGTGAGAGTTCTCAAATGCTGAGAGCTTTGCAGCATTTATCACTGAAGTCAAGTGCAACCATCCTCATTTTCTAGACATATGAAAAAGTAAGGGATTTTCTTTATTATTCCACTTTCTAGAAGCACTAGGGACTGGATGCTCCCTTCCCTCCTCTGGCCTAATTTGCCAGCTGGAGTAACCTAAAGCAGGCATTTCTCTTCAGTTAAAATGACTAAAATAGATGCAGCTTCTTTTGAGATATTCTAGCAGCGCTTGAGGTGTGACTTTAATCATGTAGATCTACTTAAATTGCCTTCAGACTTGCTCAGCTTTTGGTAGGAGTAGGCATAACAGCGTAGGACTTAGCGTAAAATACCAGCAACCCCGCTCAGGGGCAGAGCCCGTGGTGAGCGGCAGAGCTCTCCCAGGGTTCTGCTCTGTGTGCTGTGTTTGTGCTGTTAGTCAGCAGCTGAGCCACCAGTAATAAGAACAGATTGTGTACCTCTTCCTGAGGTCTGGTTGCTCAACTGATCCCAGCATACATACTGATCTCTTGTCTCAACCAGCTAATTATTGTCTGTGTCCTAAGCTTTTCTTCCCCTTGAGAAGGGTTGACGTTAAAAACTGCAGATCTTCCCTTCCTAGTGTTTTGAGGTTTTGCTTGTTTGGATATTTTCCTGTTTCTAGCTCCTTGTATGTTTTCTTTTGATTTATGCTTAGGACCCTCAGGTCTAGCTCAGCTGTATGTTCAACTTTTTCTCATGGCTTATTTCACAAAATGTGGTTTTATTGGTACTTTGCGTTATGCTGCTTATTAATTGCAGCTTTTCTTGCACCTTTATTCTAACTGAGAACTCCCACTTGCTAAGTTTCAGAAAGTTAGTGATGATTAAAGTACAGTACAGGTACGGCCTTACTATTTGGACTTACTACTAAGGGAGGGGAAAGTGGGAGGGTACCTGGCATGAATCCCAGTGAAATGGGGACTTGCTCTAAAGGACACTGGTGCTCAGTGTGAAACTTGAAAGAAAGGGGAAAAGAAAAAGGAGAAGAGGGATGGGAGGGAAAGACAGATTCATGTACTTGAGTTCAAGTTTGAGAGCTATGAACTTTTCAAACTTTCCATCTGCACTGTCAAAGATTCCCTCCCTGGCCTTTGAGTCAGTTAATTATTCTGTAAAGTAGGCTTTAAACCGTCTTCGTTTATGACCATGATGATGACTTTGTAGGGTGCTTTGAGAATGGAAAATTGTAGTATGTGTTTGTGTTTGAATTGTAAGATGTTCCCAGTTAAACTGGAAGATAAGGGAGCTGATACAAGGTTCTGTGTTTTAGTTGCACAGATGTAATGGAAGTAAAGGAAGTTTGTTCACAAGTCATTTGGGATCAGATTCACAGAAAATAGTAAAAATGTTTTGTATTCTTCTGCTGTTAGCACTTTGTTCATATAAAGAGTTAAAATGCTGAAGGTCCTACCTTGAGTGTGCTGGTTCCAAACATAAATTCATTATCATATTTTAAGTGTTCTTGGGAAATACCTCTTCAAGTTAAGTTTAATGACTGAAGTGTCAAGGTTGACACAATGCATAACCGGTTGGGTTTTTTAGCTGTTAATTTTAGGAAATTGTTTAGGCTAGATTAGAAAAATTCCAATATCCACGTTATAGGTACATAAAACCATTTACCGAGGTTTTAATGCAGTTTTAATGCCATTTTAGCTCCTATACTTAAATTTAATTATTCCTCCTTTGAAGTGTCACATGTTATCACTGGGGAGAATAAGGATTGTTTAGTGATGCCACATGGTGCTGTTCTTCTACGCAGAAATCTGCAGAGGCAGTTGCTGGGGAGCAGGAGTTTTGAATATTTACTAATAAACTCGGATTTCTGGACAAATAGCTTCAAGGGTAGTGCCAGAAAAAAAATTCAGCATTGTGAGTCTGGCTATCTAACAAAGATGACTTCACTGCTGAACTAGACGTCTGCTTTTGGACCACAGCCTTCAGAAGATGGAAGAATAAGAGGTGTGGAAAGGATATGCCTGTGTAAAATAAATGAAAAACAAAGCACCCCTGTCATTCAGTTTCAACCCCAGGTGGAGGAAAAAGAATTTACTCCTTTGATCTGGCACAGTAACTTGTTCCTAGTAGTCCATGGCTCATACCAGTTGTTTATATTTTAGAATAGATTGATCTAGATTTAAAAAAGCATGAAGTTGAGGCTTGCGTAGGTAATACTGCTGCCTTTACCATGATTCAGCAGTGCTCTGAGCTGGAAAGATTAGGGGTTTTTTCCCTGTCAGATCTGGGGAGACCCACACAGGTCTTAAATGTAAATCATTATTGGTTTGTAGATGTCTTTTCCCTGATAATTACTGAATAGAGAAATAACAAATTCCTCTTTAAACCAGTCTGGATGTTTCATCCAGCAAATGTTATTTTGGATAGAGCACTTTTCTCTGTATCTGAGGTTATTTCCTCACTGTGTGTTACTAATTTGTTTAGTTTTCCTTAGTTGTGATAGATTATTGTTGTGGTTCGTGAACTTGTATCTTGTTTTTAATGCTAATGTCTTGTTTGACTGCTTATGACTAAAGGGACATATGCTGACTTGCGGGTGTTTGTCCTTCTGCGTGTATTGCACCTTTACCTTGAATTTGTTTCTCCTGCTGTTGTTGCTCTTCTTCAGCTGCTTTACCTGGGTGGAAGCAACAGCCACCAGTGACCTCAGAAATACTCATATATACTTTGATACTACTTATTCTAGCTCTACTGCCAGTTACTGCTTCAGCAGCCTTCTGGAGAAACTGTTGTCTTCTTGCCCTCCTCTCTTTAAAAGTATTGAATAGTAGTTTTATTTGCTACCCTTTTTCTAGAGAGACAAGTTGTTAATCTTCCAGTAAGATGCACACGACACCTTTGAGTATCCTTACTTGCAGCAGAGGATGTTCTGGCTATGTAATAGGAGCAACTCTGTAGATCTTAATTTAAGAATTATTATTCTTATTAATGAGTAAGAGCCTGATTGGAATACTGTTAACAGGTGTGTTTCTCACCTAAACAATCATCTTTGTATACCTACTCTTTTCATGTTTGTTTGCCAGCTTCCTTTCTTCTTATGGCTCCAACATAAATGACTTGTCATTATTTGCCTTCATCCTGCGTCTTTTTCTTGTTTCAGCTTCAAGAACCTTATGATCTACTTCCAGTCCTGGCAAATTTTATAATTTTCTAAATGAAGTGCCTTGCTTTCAAAAGCCTGCGTGTTTACCTTTGTTTTCCTTCACTCACATATTTCTTCAAAGCCCTTCTTGTATGGGTTTTCTGCTGAACAATTGGATCTGCTTAGTCTGCTGATGTGATGGACTCTGCCCAGCGCTGCTGGCTCGGGCTTGCCATTCCTGCTTCCCTTTTGCATCCACCAGTGCTTTGTTTTGTGCTGCCAAAGTGTCTTGCACAGAGGAGCTCTGCTCATGGCAAAGGCTTGCACAGATGATCACAAATAATGGCAAAAGGTTTGTTACAGGTCTGGTGTTACAAGTCTTTGAGCTCTTGGCAGGGGTGGATTTATGCTGCACCCTTTTTCCTGCCAGGTCACATAGGTATTTAATATCTTGTCAAAATCTCTTCCGTTTACAGTTTGCCTTGCTCTAAAGCATTTCCTTATTTCTAAGCCTTTGCAAAGGTTTTCTGTAGCGACAGTTGTGTTCACCTCTATTAATGACACAGTGATGGTGTCCTTAATGTATTAGACCTTTTTTTTCTATTGGTAAATACTGAGCTTTTTTTTTTTTTGCTTTGACTAGAATAAAATGTGGTCTGTCATGCCTTTTCCCTGGTTCATCTGTTTTTTTCTTCTATGGCAGCCCAGTCACTGATGTTCAGAGGTGTTGCTTTAGAGCAGAGNGTTAATGACACAGTGATGGTGTCCTTAATGTATTTCTGGTTTATCTGTTTTTTTCTTCTATGGCAGCCCGGTCACTGATGTTCAGAGGTGTTGCTTTAGAGCAGAGTGCTTTTGGTAGTTCTTTAATTTGTCCAAAAACTTACAGTGGTGATGTTTTGTTTTAGGGCAACTGCATGCTGCTGATTTAGGCTGCAGCTAGTAGATCTTTGTGCCTAAATAGAAATTCATTGTCAATTGGGCTATTTTCTGTTATCAGTGCCCACGGTGGTCAGGAAAGAAATCTAGTACTGGCAGAAAATCCAGCCGGAGTAAATGCTCTCTCTTGCTGACGATGCTGTTCCCACAACTCTGTATGTCCTTATCACATAATCACTGCTTGAAAATTTGAATTTCATTCCACTCTTAAGTCTGCTCTTCTATCTTTCAGACCTTTTCATAGCTAAATTGGACTTATTGTTGCACATTTAATTCCCCAAATGAATAGCCAAGATAACATAAACTATACAATTCATTTTTTTCTGCTAGACTTGCATACTTGAGCAAATTCAAATCCTTGCACTTATAAGTGGTTGTCTGAAACGTGTCTTACTCAGGGTGGCTCTTTGTCATCTGAGGAAGCAAGATTTACGCATATCTTGTCTTCCTGGACTTGGTAGTCTATGTATTAGTTTATATTCCTTTTAAAATACAAAATGGCTGCAGAGGCGTGTACGTAGCCTGCTGGGTTTGACAATAAACATGCTTCTTCCATTACCATTGAAAGTTACTATTTCTTAATTTTGCAGGTCTGTTTACTCATGAACCATCTAACCTCTGTTCTCATTCAGTGGTACTTGGTCCTTGTTTAATTTGAGGTGTTTTTCTTTCCCCATTGTTTGAAGGGTGGAGGGCGGGAGGGGGTGGGGGGAGTTGTCTTCCTCCATGACTTTAGGAGCTTGTGAAAAGCTGAGAAGAGTGTGTACATGCACATTTAAGCCTTTGATCACTCCACCGGGTGAATGAAACACTTAGGCTTGTATGGAGTAGTGAACACGAATTTACTGCTTAGATCAAATTTCAACCCTTTTATATAGCGTTACAGTTTAGCTAAACCTTCCTGTTACGGAGGTAAGACTGAAGAGTCTTAAAAGCTTGTAACTTAACAGTGTAATTTCTGGTTTGACTACATTCTTCATTAATAATCATGAAGGTTTGTTTGTTGTTCACTGCAAAATTTCAGTCAAATCTGTTGGTCCATGAAAGAACTGCAGTTCCAGGCAGATGCAAAAGCTTGTTTTGGTGTGGTGTCCTGTCTCCAGCCGTGGCCAGGATGCCTTATCTTTGGAGATGAGTGGTAAACCAGGCAGAGTGTACAGAGTGCTGCTGGCATTTTTTGTTCTGCCTGCTTTGAGCAGTCACAGCTTCAGAGCAAGCTTTTGTCATTACACTGTGAACAGCCAGTGCCATACAGATTCTTGATTAATTTGTCTTAATTTCTTTATGGTTTGTCTAGAGCATCATCCATTGGCAGCAACTTCTATAGTTATTTGTGGTGTAGAAAAAAAGAACCTGATTTGTTTTATTTTAAATGTAAACCTGCTATTTGCTTTTCTTTCTTGGGAATAGTTAAGAATTGTTCCCTTACACACATTATATTTTGTTTTGTAGATCTGAAGCCCCTTTCAGTTACCATTTTTCCAAAATACAAGTGTGTTCTGATGTGGAACCTTCTCCATGCTCCTGGCTATCTCTGTGGTCTCACTTTTCTTTTTTCTGATCTATTTTCTGCCTTTATTGAAATGACCAGAATTTCTTTTCAGAATAATCTGGTTTAGGGTGACCAGAACCACACACAAGATTGTGATGTCAGGGTACTGCAAGAGTAGCAGACAAGGAAGATTTAGGTTTCAGTGGAGTTTCACGTTGCACATTGGGAAAGACGTCTATTGAAATGGGTGTCAGGCGCTCGAACAGGCTGTGCAGGGAAGGTGGTTGAATCCATGTCCCTGGATATGTTTAAAAGTCACGTGGTTATGGAGCTCAGGGACACGGTTTAGCAGTGGACTTGATACAGTTGATGCTTGGACTTGGTGATCTTGGAGGTCTTTTCCAACCTAAGCAATTCAGGGATTATGTGATTCTTCTCCTAATATCTTTCTAAGTTCTGGCTGTCTCTCTTGCCATTGCAGGCACTGCAGTTTGTGTCCAGGGTGGCTGTTAATACCTTCCACAAGTAGCAAAAACTAATTTAAAGTTTGCCATCGTGTATATGCATAGGTGAAAATATTTTCCCAATGTGTATCACATGGCACTTAACAGCACTAATAGTCATCTCCATTTTTATAATGTACTTATTCAGCCTTGTGGGATGTTTTTGCAGCTCTTTACCATCAGTTTGAGATCCTGTTCCTGGAAACACTCCAGGTCAGGTTGGACATGGCTCTGAGCAACCTCATCTAGTTGAAGATGCCTGTTCACTGCAGGGGGTTTTGCCTAGATGACCTTTGAAGGCCCCTTCCAACACACAGCATTCTATAATTCCACAGTTCTAGTTTTACAAACTTCACAAGTTTTCACAACCTATTGTTCACCCCCGTCTTCCAGAGTGCCTGTATGTGCAGTTGAATGGCTTACAGGTCTGTGTAGGACCTGAGAAATTTTTGCTAGAAAGACATTCCTTGTCAAAATGAACCATTTATTTCTGTTCTCGTTACTTTCTGTTTCCATACAGTTGAGGGAAATAGAATGCTCTGGTCTTCATTTCAAGTGCTTCTGTTGTACTTTAATCTGTTCTGTATGTATTGAATAGGATTTTCCCTTTTTAAGACATTTTTCTGCTCTTGTATTTCTTCTGGGTTTCTTCCGTGCCATCCATTTTGAGCTGCAGCTCCTCTTTGTGCTTCAGCAGCCTGCGCAGCACGGCAGTTCTGACTTTTTACTGTTTCCTAGTGCAGCTTTATGAGCATAGCATCTTCCAGATCATTGATTTATCTGTTTGCTGAATTTTGCAATCTAAATTTTTCCGCGGTTTCTTGACATGAAGATAGCTGCCAGATTTTATTTCAGTTACCATTTCCCTTTTTATTTCCTTACTATGGGAGTGCATCATCATTGGCAAGACGTAATTATTAGATTTCTATCTTCCTCCTTCTGGGGTTCATTTTTCTGATGATCTGTGCCTGCTTTTTTGAGAACTTAAAATTGTGCAGGATCTGCACAAGAGTCACAGTGCTGTTTTTCTATCTAATTTTCTGAAATCATCTGCCCACCCTCCTGTTACTTCACCTCAATCCTTTTCTGCCCAGCAGTCTTCCAGAGTCACTTACTGCTTTCTTCTGTAGCAAGCAGTACAACTGTTGGGTGGTTGGGGTTTGGGGGTTTTTTTTTTAGTTTTCCTCAGAGCTTGTCTGAGCAAGTTGTCTCTGCATCCTGCTTTCCAGGAAAGAGAATCACTGCTGCCTGCTGTTTCTGTTGCCCTTTTGCCTGGATATTAAATCTGAACCTCTGCCCAGCCTGCCAACTGTTTAATCAGGAATAGTCAGAGGGCCCTCCTTCCTAATATTGCAGCTGACTCTGAAATCCTCATTATCTTGCATCTGCATTTGTGCAGCACAATTATACAGAAGCAATTATTTTCCTAAAAGTGTATCATTTAAGCAGACGGAGAGGGTATGAAAAACACATCTAATACATAATGTGAAGATTTGTACCTGAATAATAAATGCCAAACGTATTTGAGGGTTTTGCTTGCTTTCATTTTTTTTTATTAACCTTCAGTTGTTGCTTTCCATTTTATTTTGTTTATGCATTCCTGGCACTGGTGTGTAAGGAGGGGCAAAACAGGGTGGTACCTGTAAAGCAAAGCAAAGGAAAAGGAAAGGAAATGTAGAGCGAAGAAAAAAATTGGAACTTGGAAGAGAAAAGTAGAATGATGACTGAGTGTAGGGTGCAAATGCGCAAACAGAAACAACCAACCAATCGGCACAAAAATACTGGATTATGCATAGGAGAGAGTATTGGAACGGTTGTGTCTGCCGTGGTTATCCTTGCTTAAACTGCTTGAGTAATCGTTCCACAAGAAAGATGGTAGAACATCCAAAGCATCTTCTATTAGTGTTAGGCAGAAGCAGTTTCTGCTTCCAAGCAACTGTTCCTGCCGCAGCCAGGAATATGCTGGAAGGGATAGTCTGGTGAATCCTGTCCTCCCACCAGCAAAACCCTGTCTACTGTGGGATTCCAGTGCTCCTAGACAAAGACATAATCTGTGTCAGTGCAGAGCCAAAGAGAAAAGGTGTATGTTTCACTTCAGCAGCTTGGGAGTTTCTTTTCACAAGCCTAAGAGCTTGGTTGGGAGGAGGGGAATGCGCTTCGCTGGGAGGAGGGGAAGGTAGGTAGCTCCAGATGTGTGTGTTATACCACCGACGTGGAGCTGGGTATAAAAATGTGAGGAAGGTGAAAAAAGGTACCCAAAACCCACGCCTACTTACTACATTTAGGGCAGTGTGCTCTCAGGCGGCTTTATTCTTGTACTAATGAAGAAATACAAATTGCAGGGGATGGAAACGAAATTACCTTAATGCAGAAGAAATACAGCTAGTGGCTGGGTTAGCATTCCGAGTGAATCGGACCAGCTCTGCTGCCGCTGTGGTAGCTGTCCCCCAACTGTTCACAACACTTCCAGGTGGACTGTTTTGGTAGACAGAGAATGATGAGCTAGCTGTAGGGAGGAAGAAATGGGCTGCTAATAGCGTGGAGAGGTAGAGACAATGTATCTGGCTTTAATACTATTGATAATTTAGTTCAAGGGATGGAGTGTCTCTTCTAAATGGCACTTTTCAGTCTCTCCAGCCTATTCTAAGTGAGATATATGTGCCTTGTGGCCAGAGATGAATTGTGGAGATAGGACCTCTGAATCAATCTTAGCTCTGTGGTCTTTTTTTCTTCTCCCTGCCCCTCCCCCCCCCCCCCCCCNTTAGATGCCTGGCAATGATTACTGTCCATTGGCACCTCCCACTGCGAGCACACTCCAAGTACCAGCCTTCAGCTCTTTGAAGCAGGGGAGGTTAAGCAGGCTGCTTACTGAGCAAAAGGAATTTCTCTTCCCATGAGAGCTTGAGTGCTGTTTCTCTGGCTAAGAATGCCATAATTCCTTTACAAGTGACAAGCAGGCTGCTACCATCTGCTGGTGAATGGCTGCAGGATGCTGGGGTTCGGGCTGAAAACTTGTTCATTGACCAGAGAGAGTGTTTAGTGATCATTAAGCCCAGTTCACACTTCCTGTATGAAGATCCTTGCATTTATTTAGATTTTAGTAATTGTAATGTTCATTTTTCATTTTTTCTTTGTTTTGAAGCATAAGTACCAAAGATAAGGGTCCTAAGCAAAGCCGCAAAAAGCACCAGCAGGAACTATGCATCTTTTTATCTTCTAAGGCACAGCAGTGATGTCTTGAAAAGAATAGAGTCCATCCAGAAAATTCATAATCACGTTCTGTCTTTCTAGAAACCCCTAGATATATTTGGAAACCACGTGGCATTATATGATAGTCTTTTTTAAAGATTGATAGACTCGTGAGTTGTTTTAGAACTATTATAACAGCTTTGTAGGATGTCTGCTTTGTTCAGTCACTGTGGTGTGTCAAGAAGGAAGAACTCAAAATAAAAGAGTAGTTATTGTGTATGTGGTTCCCCCAGCTTCCCCTGAAAGAAGCAGATGGTTGGGGGTCCCAGGAGGTAGAAGAAATGGGGCCATTAGACTGTCAGTGGCTTGTGAAAAGCAGAAGCATCTGCCAGAATGGAGACTTGTTCAGCAGCAGGGGAGCCAGCAGCAGCAGATGATCTCTGCCTTGAGCAGCCAATGGTACAGTAGTCCGCTGGGGAACGGCTGTTGGGGGTGTAGCGGCAGGTAACCTTGGTAATAATCTGTTTGGTCGGGCAGAATGAAAAAAGGGGAAATGAATGCTTGATGCTCATGCTCTGGCATCTTAACAGCCCACTTTTCCTGTCTAGTCAGCCCTGACTACAACCTATTTGAAAGTGTTCCATACCCATTCTCAGCTGAGCTCACTTAAAATTTGTCAAAATGCCTGTCCTGCATTTCAGAACAGCAAGATGATCCCCCACACTTGATGCAGCAACTGAGTAGTTCAAAAACTTAAATTAACATCTGGAAAAGCATAAAAAATTTGCTGAGGGTCATCTTGTTTTGAGTGGTATCAAGCCGCACACGCTTTTTAAGTTACCTCTTTTTAGCGTTAAGAAGTATTTTATACAGCTGCAGTTTAATCTTTGCTGCTGTAGTTCTTAGGCTCTTACTGCTCTGTACAGGACACAGTGTTCCAGGGAAGAATGACCTCTTCTGTTTCAGCAGTGTGATGATACTTCAAAGACATAAAGTGGAGGAGACAGATGCCTCCAAGGAGCAAAACTAGAAGTTCATATTCGTGATTCAAAAAGAATAGTCAGTTTAGATCCTGTCCTGCTAGAACAATTAATCTCAGCCAAAGTGAGAATACAGAGTGCAGGTAAAGAGCTCTGGTTCAGAGCTCCTCAAGCTGCATTTTGTGAATACTTGGCATAGGTGACGCTGGGACTGTTGCCAGTATGTAATATTCTTCTAGAGTTGACTTCATACCCAGGAAAAGACATTTTCTATACATGAAACTTGGTTTTACTCCCTTGGGAGAGAGAATTACACTGCAGTTTGGCTGGAGGTCCATACATTTTGGTGTGCATTTAAATATTGATTTAGATTTATTTTTTGGCTTTGGAAACTAGCATTCCTGTTCTGACAGGCAAAAATAAACTGTTTGAGTGTCTCTTTCTAGGCCGTGGGGACACTTTTCTCACATCATAAATACTGCAATAGTTCATCGTGATACACATTCAGTGCTTAAAAGGTAGGCACTGTGTAATAGGGAGCGCTGAAGATCAGGCTGAGGGTGCTTTGGCATAGCTGAAAGAGAGGGTAAGGAGCAATGAGCACAAACTGGAACGTAGGGGGTTCAATTTAAACACAGTGAAGAACTTTTTCACAGCGAGGGTAACAGAGCCTTGGAACAGGCTGCCCAGAAAGGTTGTGGAGTCTCTATTCAAAAGCTTTCCGGACTCATTCTGCCCAGTATCCTCTTAAGTGATCTTGCTCTAGCAAGGGGATGGAACTAGATGGTCTTGGGAGGTCCATTCTGTGACTAAAGGCTGCAATTGTAACAGTCTGAGAACTGACATCTCACAAGTTTTTCTGTTGGTTGCCTTTACTTTGATTTTAAGAGGGACACCTGGATTATGGCTGGAGCTAGTTTTACAGTATCACAGTATTACCAAGGTTGGAAGAGACCTCATAGATCATCAAGTCCAACCTGTTACCACAGAGCTCAAGGCTAGACCATGGCACCAAGTGCCACGTCCAATCCTGCCTTGAACAGCTCCAGAGGTGGCAACTCCACCACCTCCCTGTGCAAGGCCATTCCAGTGGCCAATGACTCTCTCAGTGAAGAACTTTCTCCTCACCTCAAGCCTAAATTTCCCCTGGCGCAGCTTGAGGCTGTGTCCTCTTGTTCTGGTGCTGGCTGCCTGAGAGAAGAGAGCAACCTCCTCCTGGCCACAACCACCCCTCAGGTAGTTGTAGACAGCAATAAGGTCTCCCCTGAGCCTCCTCTTCTCAAGGCTAAACAATCCCAGCTCCCTCAGCCTCTCCTCATAGGAGAGGCTTTTGCTTTTGTCCTAATTCAGTGGTTTAGATGCAAACTGTAGTCGTTTCTGTGTAGCTGCAGAATAGTGGGAAAAGCAGTAACTGTCAAGAATTCTGCTCTTTGGGAAACCCTCTTTACTGTGCAGAGTGAGAAACTTCACTGTGACTGCTTATCTTTGGCCACATCTATTTGCAGATCTCCACTGCAACTTGTATGTTAATCGGGGATGTGAAGTAGCTGGTCTGTCTGGTGTGGCTGTCTGGCCATAGAAGCCCTCCCATTTGACCCAAAAATAGGTTCTTTCACCTTACCTGGAGTAAGCCAACTCGGGGTACTTGTTTTACTGCATTTCTGCACAGAGATGGGTGGTAGGTGATAACTCCACAAAGCCTGTGCTACAGAATTTCTTTTTATAGACTGAGGAATGCAAAGTCACCTTTTCTGTATGAATATTGGTATAATTTGCTTATTGTGATTGGCTAACTAGGCCTCTTACTGCCATTTAACATGGAATCATGTCTGCTTCTTGCTACACATCCTCAGAGGGCAGGGGCCTTTCTGGAGTAGGAGATCTGCTGCCCAAAGGGAGGATGTTTTAGTGTGTTAATGAAGTAAATTGAAGTAGTCTGAACCTTCTACTATCCATTGTAGCCCAAGGCTAAAGATGTTTGTGATTAGCATCTTCCATTCAATTCCTCTTCATACCAAGAAAGGCTCCTAAATGCTCTCTTTCCTTGCTCCTTACTGACCTGTCTCAGCATCAAGATTAGGCCCCGCAAATACCCCAGTCTGGCCTGCCTTTCTAGACATCATCAGGAGGGTAAAAAACCCAAACCTCAACAAGCTTCTGTTCAGTGCCAGGTGCACTGCTGGCACAAGCACATCTGTTCTGTGTGCTGTCCAGGTGTAACTTGCTGGTAGCATTGATGGTGCACGTGCAGAGTGACACTAGTTTTTCCAATAGGAAAAGAGGTTTTAGGTTGTGTCACCATCTCTCTTTGTACCATCAGTGACCAAAGGCAACTTCTCGTAGTCTGAATTCAGCGTTAGTTGTTCCAGTTACGTGAGGCCTTGTTTAAACGGTAGCAGTCTGTTAACCTCTGCTGGATGCTGCCAGATGTGGCTTGTTTTCCTTTTAGAACAGGAAAGCTGTCAGCCTGTCAGAAATCACCTTTCATCAGAGTCTTAGATTAGTTAGTGAAAATACCTTAATGTGTACAGTCAAGAAATAAAATTGCTGTCTGAATGAGATGCACTGTAGGTCTGCTTCCTTGGGTCACCCCTCAAGTCATTCAGGATAAAGTCAATGGCTGAGTGCCTTTCATTCTGCATTCTGGTAGTGTGGTTAAATACATCGCTGACCATTTGAGATAATAAGATTTAAGTAATGAAAATTGAGCATGATCATCAGATGAGTCTTAACTACTTTGAAAATAAACGTATGAGCATCTTTGTAGCACTGCAACCATTTCTTATGGAGATGTGCCATTTCTGTCATAGTGAGGTATTTTCCCCTTGATGACATCTGCTCCAGAGAAAAACCTTTCTTGATCACTTGTTAAAAAATGTTCAACTTGGCCTCGATCTTCTTGGGCTGATAGTGATAATGAAAATGATGTAACCAAATTACTTTTACGCTAATGGTGTCTTCTAAATCATTCTTTGTCATGCTAATTCTCATTTTAAAGCTGCTGGAGATTCAAAAAAAGTTCTTTTTCTCCAATTTTAACGCTGATGTCATTGTCAGGTGCTGAAATGGGATCCAGTGAAGTGGATTTGAGAAGCATTTCCAGTTCTTTCAGTGGTTGGTTTGAACATTTGGTATCTCTTGTGTAGTTAGCACTGAAACTGAAAGTTTATTGTTTGAAAGAGCTTGTGTTGTTGCCTTTATTAGTATTATGTGGAAAGATTCAGTCTAACATTGTGATGCTTCAGAAATTTGTACTAGAATCTGGTTGATAAAATTCCTGTGAAAAACACATCTGGAAGTGTGGTTGCATCTTCATTGCCAATTCTTGGTTTCCCTTTCAGAAATGTTCCCATTGCCAGGAACCAGGAGCCACCTTAGGCTGCTACAACAAAGGCTGCTCCTTCCGATACCATTACCCGTGTGCCATCGATGCAGGTAGGAACAAATACTTGCTAACGGTGTTTTATCTCTGTACGTGTGACACTAAGTAATTCCAAGGCATTTCACAAGTTCGTTCCCTCTGGCTTTCACCTATCGCGAAGGTATAGTAATGTAAATGGTGAGAAATGGCATCAGATAAACAGTGTGCCCTAACACGGTGTGACAAGGCAGAACTTGTAATGAGAGAATCTACCTGAAAGTGCAGGAAAAGTCTGGTTTGGGGAATGCAGCTGCAGTGACTGAAATTGGGCTGCAATATGAGAGCCGGCCATTCTTGCCAAAAATGGAAACCCTTTGTTAAACAAGTGTGAGTGACTGGAAAGGTGTTTCCTTTTTTTGGGGTTGCACTCTTATGGATAATCATATTTCAAGGGCATAGTCTTTGTAGAACCATCAGTACCACTTGCAGCACACGACCTCTCTCTCCTTCCTTAGAACATTTCAGCCAGTCTTTCAAGTAGGTCCAGCTTTTGCTGCTGGACAAGCAAGTGGTTTGGGTGATTCTGTCTCCGCTCACCAGCCTGACATCACGAGTTGGCTTTTTGTGTACAATAGTGAAAAACTTTATACTTGGTGTAAAAAAAAATCCCAGCTCAGAATGAATAATATCACAGTATTCCAGGCCTCTATAACTTACCTGTCATGCAAAACTTAATCTGGTAATGAGCGGGTAAGGATTCAAGATCACAACTCTACTGGCGAATAATTACAAGCTTCCTCTTTGTTATCCAGCTTCCACAGCAACCCACTTGTTTCACCTCCTATTGTCTGCTGTTTTCCTAGTGTTACAGTATCTGAAGTAGATCTGCTTGTTTCTGAGCAACTGCATGACACCTCTCACTGTGAAATCCCACCCCTGTTGGGGTACTGCATTTTATCCTAATAGGTCTGGTTTTAATGAAATTAATATTGCAGTGGAGCACTATTACCACTATGTTGTAGATTGAGCATCCTTGATTTTACACCAAATAAGTCGTTAAAGAAATATTATTCAGGTTGCATAAATCACATGCTCATTAACAGCCAGAAATGAGGGTGCCTCTGTAAGTTTAATCTTGATCTGTTATGAGTGTATCTGAGAAGACAGTAATCGCTTGATTAAAGACTGACATCTCTTTCTGTCAGGCCCTGCCTCAGCCTGTAGCTTGAAAGGGTTACTCCTGTTGTCCTCACTGACTGTATTTTACTGCATATGATTCTGTCTGGGTTCTGAAAGCTACGACATTTTCAGTTTTCATCTGTCCCGCCCAAGAGTTTCATAAACTTTTTTTTACAGTACCTTTTGGGAGGCAGAACTGTGGGCTCTGCATTCACATTGTGTTCAGTAATTTTTCTGGCTTGTGATCTGCCTTTTTTCATACTGTGAGAGGGGGAAAAAAAAGCGATAGTCAATGTTCCAAACAGTTCAGGGGCCCTAATGTGAATGATTTTGTTACTAGATGCACTACGTAGCATTTTCTGTGTCCTAAATACAAGTGTCAAAATTAAGATATTGTCCTTTTTCTTCAGATATACCTTCCTCATTAACTCCTCCACTTCAGCAAATGCAGTAGGATCCTCCAGATGACAGATACTCTGAACAGTCATGACTGATCCCCAAGAGCAGTTCTGTGTCATGCGCAGAAGAGGCAGTGTCCAGTACACAAACTAGTACCTACTCCAACTTTTCAGTCCGTGTTAAATGCAATGTACTTATTACATGGTAGATGTCGTGGGCTACACTGAATTGGGCTTTTCCTCACATTTGTCTTAACTTTTTAATCTCTGAGGTTTTCTAGAGTAGCTTTTTGTGGTCAAGTTCTAAGGGTATGCTTACTGAAGTTTCTTTTAACGTTGCTCTGACACATCATGGTGTCTCGAGGCCGTGTGTCATCGCTCACCGTTCCAAGCTAACTTCCCTCCTTTGCGTACTAGAGCAGTAATGCAATGCAAGAGCTGAAAGGAGTTGGGGTCCTTGGACTGTGACTTTCACGAGCATGTTTAGATAATAGCAGAGCACTCGATGAAACTGAGGAATTTCTGGTTTCAGTCCAGGAAGATGATGATTTAATGAGATCAGACTTCTCTTTGTTTCTTTATGCATCTTCAGCCTGTATGTGTGTCTGATATATTCTCTCCTCTGCCTCTTCATACCAGCCACAGGCTCTTTTTGTCTAGTCTGTCTCAGGTTTCTTTTCTCAAATTTCTTATTCCAGTCTCTTTGTAAGGAACCAGTTCTTCCTACTTCTTTCTAACTTTGACCAGTTTTCTAGCTGTCAATTCTGGCTTCCTCCTCTCTGCTCTTACACCACCTCCTCCTCTCCTTTCTTGCTCCTAGTTTGTTTTTCCTCTCCTGGCTTCTTTCTTCCATTTGTTTCTCTCTAACTTAACTCCTTGTTGCACTTCACCCTACTAGTCTGCATTTGCTCTTGTTCATTGCCTCATATGTTTTCTGTTTAACTTTTCTATGCTTTATCTCGCTAGTTCTTAGTGTCTTGTCTTCTGGCTGAATCACTGCTGGCACACAGCCTTAACTCTTTGTTTCCTAACTTTTACTAGTGCTGGTCTCCTCCTCCTGCTGGCCTCTGCTCTTTCTCCAGTTTCAGCCTTTCTCAGTAACTTCTTCACTTCTCTCTTCTGTACTAGTGCTTCCCATTTTGCAGTTGTGAAATTGACACCTTCTTTCTTTGAGCTGTCTGAGTCTTAGCAGCTTCAATGCTTTTTGAATCTGCTGCCAAAATCTGAGGCCAGAGGTTCATTGGCAGGAAAGACCTCCTTACCCTCAAACAAAAACACATTTGGTGGAATTTTCAGAGGACCTAGGCACTAAAGTCCAAACAGCCTCTCCTGAGGATGTGTTGATTTAAATCTGTTCTTCCTTTCGGAGAGTTGTGTTTGCTAATTTTTGAGGTAAGCTGACAAGCTATCAGGGTGCATTAGAGGTTTTCAGATAAAAGTTGCTGGGGTGTTTAACATGAGCAGAATAATGTTTTCCAGGAGTTTTAAGGAAATGTTTGGCTGTTTTAGCTCGTTTTCAACTGAAAAAAAATAAAAGAGCCCAGCTTGAAGTTAATTCTCAGCAGTCAGAATTTCAGCCTGATGGTCTTGACAGTAAAAGACCTTGTTTGCAGTTGGTTTTATCTGTGGGTGTAATCAAGCTGTCTTAATCTATAGCTGCTCTTCCAATAAGTCTGTATAAAAGAAATTAGCAGGCTACTGGAATAGGACTTGATTTTCGTTCATGCCCAGGCAGAAAATGCAGGCTGCTTTGAGAAGCGAATCGGCATTCCGTTCTGTTTCCTCAGCCTGCTCTCTGCCTGTAGACCCTTTTCATTGGTTGTGCAGTGCTGCTGACTTTCCTGCCATGAATCAAATACAGACACTTCTCAAGTATACTGAGCTCACTGGTAGCTTCATTTGAAGTCGACCATCCTGCTTTGAAGGACAGTGCCACCTTGCTTTGTCAAGGATCTGGGACAGATCAGTTCCGAGTCCTCAGAAGTTTGTGTTGACATTTGCAAGGGCTCTCAGGCTCTTGGAATAAGTGTAACTGGTTGTGTACCTCTTTAAAAAACATTGGAGTGTTTTTAGGGTATGTCAAGTCGTAAACACCAGGGTTTGAGTTACTGTAGCATCCCTGGAAGTGACCGTGCCTTAGTTCAGATTAAGTGTGCCTGTCATCCTTTCAAGCAGTTGTACCATGAGCTGAAGCGTATTTTATTAGGGTGGCTGAGACATTAGTACCCTCTCAGTTTCTGCCTGAAAGGCAGCTCGTTTTTGGTTAAGGTCTGGAGGGCTGGAATAACTCAAAATGGCTTCAGTTACTTGCAGCGCTGAAGGGCTGATGCTGTGGTTCAGCCTGGGCTGTGGCTTCTGTGGTAATGGTTGGTCTCCAGTCCTGGTGAAAGGCCGGGTTTTTGCACCGCTGTTGCTTAATTGGCTGCTGCACAAAGCACGTGGCTTCCTAAGCTGCCAGTTGGTACATACGGATGCTTTTACATACCCTAATTCAGCCTTCCTCTTAATCTCTTCTCACGAAAAGTAATCTTTGGTGATACAGGGTGCAAGAGAGCTGAACTCCTCTTAGCTGTTTGCATTAAATTCAAGATCAGTGGTGCCACTTGACTAGTTCATATATAGAAATGGCCGTGGTTAATGTTGTCTGTGTTTGGCTTTCATCCGTCCAAATTTATGAAGAGCCTCTGATGTCTCAAGATAACTTAGTCCTAGGGATGTCTCCATGGAAACAGGATCTTTGTTTTCTGAAATTTTATATCCTCTCCCTCTGCTTGTTCCTCCCCACCTGGAGTCACATCCTGATTGTTGCAGCACACTTGTCCCCACAACACGTATCGTAGGCAGTTTCACAATCAAAAGATTTTTGACTGTAAAATAAACCAGCAAAATAAAACAGAGAACAGAAATCCTGTGTGTTCACAAGTATCATTAAAGATGAGAAACAGGCAGAACACAGAGTGTGGGACAAAGTGTGGAGCTTACGGAGGAATAATTGCTTCTGTTAGAAGTGTTTCAGGTTTTCCCTGACTGCTTTATGGAGAAAAATCTGTACAAACAAGGACAACTCTCGGTTATTTTTCCCTTTCTGACAGTGTGAGCTGATGGTAGCTGTGTGTCTGGTGACTTAATGATGAGCTGCAGCCGGTGATATTAAATGCTAGGAGCTGCTAGCTGAAATCCAGGGCAGCTTTGTAGTGATGAACAATTTTTGCCGTGTTGGTATTCAGCTGATTTTTCCAGTGAGGTGATGAAATTTTTCATAGTTGTCCCTCAGTAAAAATTTACAATCTGCACTAATTGGATCTGCTAGTAGGATTGGCCACAAAAATGCCAGTCTTAGGAAGCAACTGAGCCCAGGTCAGGCATGAGGTAGGAGCTTTCTGATAGTTCTTAGTGATCCCTGTGCCATCTTCCTTTTGTGATCTGCTAGAGAAGTGCATTTGTTACCAGCGTTGGGTTTCCAAGAAAGATGAGAACTCCATCCTGTTCTAACATACTGTGTATGTTCTTGACGATTGCTCGTTACAGTTTTGATGATGGTTGTATTATGCAGTGATAATTCATGCTGTAGTCTAAATGTACAGTTGCTGCCCCTCTAATGAGACAACAGTGATTTCTTGCGATCTGCTCATGCTGCATTTGAAATTGTTGACTGGGGCAGGATTAAGGGTTTTGCTCCCCTTTGCTAAAAGCTTATAAGTAATTTAGCCCATTGCATGCTGTTTCGCGGTGGTTCAGGCCAGAGGCATTAGTGATGAAACGTGTTTCATAGCAGAGAGACGCTCTGCCAAAGCTTGGGTGTCTAGAAAGCTTTTCCCTGAAGCTCTAGTTGCAGTCTCCTGCTGTCTGCTAAACTCTTCCAGCAGATTGGAACAGCAGGTAGCACTGGTTATGCTACACAGTTAAGAGAGTTTTAAATTAGCACATTTTATTTACCATTGTTCTTCTTTACTTGCTAGCTATGTGGGTAGCTTGGAGCAGTTGGGAGGTCACAGGCACCTTGCTGAATACTCGCAGTGTTGGTTGCACTGGGGTGCCATTGGTAGATGAGGCAGGTGGAAAGAGCACTGTCAGAAGTCTGGCTGGGTTGAGAGGTGACCCTGCACTTCAGGATGCCTAGAGGAGGAGGTTGAATTCTTTCAGCAGAGGGCTTCTTTTTCACTTAGCTGTGAGGGTGAAATACGGGTTATCTGGAAGGGACAGATGAAAAGCAGAGAAACGGTACTTCCTGGTGTGGACTTAGCACTGAAGTTTGGGGAGCTGCTCAGTTGGCATTGCTTAGAGCGTAGTCTGGGAGGGAGAGAGGGTGAGTGAAGCAACCCTTAGATTGGCACTGCTGCTGAAGAAATGCTCTTCAAATGACAGTAATGCTTAATTTGTTCCTAATAAGCAATTCTATGTAGGTGCCCTGCTTTCGGTAATAGGTTTAAGTCGTTAATTATTCCTTAGATCACAGAAGCTTCACACACACCAGTCACAGAAGCAGATCCAAGAGGAGTGTGAGTGACCTGTTGTTACCAGATACAGCGTCAAAGTGTAAGCTGATGATCAGGATTTGGGGTTACACGTAAACTGTCACAGACACCCGCACCTGGAGACACACACCACGCACCTTCTGCCCCTGTCACCTTTTAGGGTGAAGGAAAAAGGCAACAATTTTCCCCTGAAAAATAAATGGATAAAAGCATCGATCTTCCTTGCAAGGAAGGCTGGAATAGCAGAGGGCTTTTAGGATGCAGGTTTTGTAGACTTGCTGTTGCGATTCTTATTCTATACAGAGGATCCAGTGGATTGAGGGTACTTGGTCTTTGGTTCTTTGCTTGGTAATGTGGGCAGCATTCTCTCCTGGGATGTTGAGGAATTTTACTTGCTGAAACTTTGGGGGTGGAAAGGTTGAACCAGCTAATAAGCTAGCATTCCTGTAAGAGTCCTTTAAGTGCCAAACATACACCTGTGAGACAAGATTAACAAGTGATGTATTATTCAAGTTCTTATGTTGTTTTTTTTTAAAAAAAGTAATAAACTGCTCTCTTCTCCCTCTAGATTGTTTACTAAACGAAGAGAATTTCTCAGTGAGGTGCCCCAAGCACAAGGTAAGAGTCCTCTCCTGGTTTAGCCCTGCTTTCTGCTGCCCTCTTCTGGTGTCTACAGTCGGGTTAGTAGTTTTAGACCTCGAGGAGGTCTGTCGACAGAGATGCTTTTAGATCTAGAGTTCCTCTACGATGTCTGCTTTGGGTATATTCTGGGGGCAAACACGAACTTGAGAAGAATACAGGGAATTTAAGAAGATAAGTTGGTTTTGCTCTATCACCTCAGCTTTTCTTTAGATTCTTGATGACTCTTTAGGAAGCCAGCTTCATTTCCTGTCTTCTTTGATAGAATCAGTACATTGCTTGTTGTTTCTGTTTGAGTGATACATGGCAGTGGTTTTTCTCCTTGAATTTACCCAGGGTGAAAGGAGGTAGAAAAATGGTTAATGGAAAAGTTTAAATGAGGTTTTTGAAACATTTAGGTTTTAAGTAGTAAACGAATGTAATTATGAACCTGAAACACATTGTTTTGCTTTAGTGGTGGTACTACCACTGAATCCTACCACTCAGTCTTCAGTATGTCTCATAGTTCTTCTGTAGATCTTTGATTCTTCAGAAGAACCATTGCTGTTTTCAAGTTTTGGTGATGGGCATGCAGCTTCTGTCTGGGTTTTGGTCATCCTTGACCAAGTGTTTATAGTTCATGTAAACACATGAACTGTGTCAGCCAGTACCAAGAGCTGACTGCTGTTGCACTGTCCATGTGGAGATACTTGTGTGTTTAAGCAATGTGATACAGTGCTGGGAATACCTCTCCCAGCCCAGAAGGGAGCATACATCTCTGGGATGCTGCAGACACTAGTCCACCAGTTTTAAATGCTCAGATGTACCAAGAAAAATACCTGTCCTTGTGGCCAGTTGGATATACCAGGAATTATGCAAGAGAGTGGATGCTGAGAAGTAAATTATAGTAGAGAAGAATTGTCTTGTCTTCTAGGAGAGATTAGTCCCCATTTAGTCCTTGTCTGCTGATCTCTTCTCTGGCTAGAATTAGACTGACATCTGGTGGTCTTTTGTCTTCACAGACTGTCCTTAATCTGGCTTTTGTAAACATACAAGAATTAGTCTCTCATTTCTTTCTGGATGTTCTAGCCCAAAATTATCTATTTATACACGTGTATTTAAAATGTGCTGCAAGATTCTGGGGGCATTCAGGGTGATATCCAGAGCTGGCCTACTTTTCATTGTATAAAAGAAAAGAAGTTATTCTACACAGCACTGGAATAATGGCAGAACTGTACAGCGACTGTACAGACTGATGTGTTAATGCTACAGGAACCTGCACATCTTGTCAAACAAAACTGGCAAGGATGAGCTCCCCTTAGTGTGGCACCTAAGGGCTACCCTCTGCCTGACTTTGGATACTTGACTAAAGAGAATAGGAAAGTCCCATTGCCTGGAGTTTTACAAGGAAACTGAGTGTGAAAGCTTTTCATAGCTGGCTTGGGCCACTGCTGTGAGTACTTGCAGTGATGGTGCTCAGACTGTGGAAGGAAACCAAGATTTTAGAGAATCCAGCCTCTTGGAGAAGACACTGCCCAGGCTGACTGATTTCTAAAGTAATTGTGGGGGGCAGGAAGGGGGAAACTACCAAGTAAACTCCTGAGGCAGGAGAGTGTAGAGTTCTGTAAACAACTATCCCACAACATATTTTCTGTGTGGTGTTGAAAATAACACCAGCAGCTTTTCTTTGACACTGGTGTTTGTTGGCTTTTGCTTAGCATAGACATGACTTGCTTATCTGAAGTCAAGCTGAGTTTTCTTAGCTTGGTTATGTGATTCTGCCCTTGCCCCCTGTGGTTCACTGATCATGACAGGTTTGTTCCAAATGCTCTGCAGGGCAGAATGTAGGATCACCTTGCTCCTTCCATTGTAGTGGCTGGAATAGGGAGTTGCAGCCTGCAGTGAGGCAGGAACTGGAAGGCTGAAAACCATTGCTCTGGAATGACTGGAGAACAAATTGCATCAATTTTTTTCATTATATGAACATGAGCAATCGAGAGGAAGAAAGACTTTAGATTAGACCATTTAAAGCTGTGCTTTTCGCTAACACCAGTTCAACATTAGTAGCTAATTAGTAGCTGTCCAATCCCTCATTCTTCTGTTCTGCAGTTAATGGGTGGAAGAACTAACTTTATAAATCCATCGGTGCTGAGGAAGCCCCCCCCCCCCCCNACATCAGTAAATACACCTCATCATAAGAAGTGGCTCCTGGGGAGCAAAGGTGCTTCTTGCCTCATTAACTGTGCTTGACACTCCAGGCATAAGCAAGCTGAGTCCAGAGGGACTGGTCCTGCCTTTTCCCTGTGCTCCCCAGTGAGCTTTCCTATTTCCTTCTGTCAGCATTGATGCTTCAACCATCCATGTCCTGAATGTGCTACTTTTGCAAAACAGCAGCTTTTATTACGGGGAAAACGCTGTCTGAAAACCAATCATCTTCTGAAGAGTTAGCTTCCTCTCGTAAATCCAGCTGAGCTGGGTGTCTGCGTGGCAGCAAGTGCCAGTGACAAGGGTAGGAAGGGGACATGGGATACCTGACCTTCTGGTGGCACTGCAGCCTTAGATTTTCTTTGGCCGTCTGTGGGGCAATTCTAAGTGACGTTTCTCAGCTTGTTCTACTATTTTTTATGTTAAACTCTGCGTTTCTTAAAATTAACCAGTCGTTCATATCCCAAACTCCTTACTTTTGTGGAACTGCCTGCTTTTGTCACAAGAAAGAACTCTGAACAGTCTGTCTGATTCCAATACTGACTACTCTTTCTCTCACTTTTTGTATGTTCACTTTCCCTACCCCCCCTGTCTTCCTTTTCTCCCTTGTCTTCCTTTTCCTCCTCCTCCTCCTCCTTTTGGCTTGCTGGTTCGTCAGCCCCTCCTTCCTTGCTCTCTTCCCTCCTTGCAGAACAAGATGGTGAAAGGCAGCCTCAGCACAGAGCAGTCGGAGCGGGGGTGAGGGGGGAAGTGTACTCCTGGGAATGGAAATAAAAGCAAGCACAGGTGAGTTGGGGACAGTTTCAAGGTTCTATCTGCTGGCTCCTGTGGCTCCTTACCTCCAGTGCCTTCCTCGTTCCTGTGAGAAATACAGGTGCTCTTGTGTGCCTTTGTAGGAGTACAGAATGGTTTGGGTTGGAAAAGACTTTAAAGTAACCCTTTTTTAAAGTTAACGTAACCCTGCCATTCAGAAAACACTTGATGTCTGTTTATGGGTTGGTTTTTTTTCCCTACCGCCATGCGGTTCAGGCCAGCGACTTCACTTCTTTGTGTTTCTACAGCAGCTCCTTCTGTTTCATAGTGAAAGGCAAAGCTCAGTAGCTGTTACAACTGTCTGATTGCTCTCTAAGCAAAGCCAGTGGCAGAAGAAACCTGCTTTCATAGTGTCACGATCCTGTCCGTGAGGATCTGAAGGGTATTTTTGGTATGAATCTCAGCGTAGTTAACAGCAAGCTTCCATGTATAAATTCATCACAGCAGCTTAAATTTTGTGTGTAAGGAGGGATTAATAGTACTGATGAGTTCAGGATTATGGGGATCTTTAGTCCCTTGTTTTCTGGAAATGTAAATACAGAGATAAGTAAATTAATGTGATCAGGAGCCATTTGCAGTCCTTTCAGACCAGTGTTTTCCTCTCTTTCACAGACAGACATGAGTGATAGAAGGTGGAACTATGCCTGCCATTGACCACAATTTCCTAAGTTTGTTTACTGTGGTCCTTCACCTTCTCTTGCTCTGGGTCCAGAGTGGCCAGTGGTTGCTGTAAGTCAGCAGTTACCGTGGAAGGTGGCAGTTGTGCCCCAACTCTATGCTGCTCTTCCTTCCTGCCTCCTCCTTTGTCTAGTCCCAGCATTCCTGCAGCCATGTGTGAACTTGGTCGAAAATTCAGCTTGTCTGAATCTACGTTTTGTCATGTTGACACCTGAGCTGCTTCATTTTACTTACCTAGTTTACTCTGTGGCTGGGAGCATGTGCTGGCATAAAGAGGGAGTAGCACAGAGGTGGGAGTTAGCACCCAGGGAATGGGATGAGGTTGGAATTTCTTCTTTCTACCAGGTGCACTGCTGTTTGATGGCAACAGGGAGATCTGAATTAAATGTTTGGTTTCAAATTAATACCTGTTGCCACTCTCATAAACTGCAGCCCAGGAAGTTCTCTTACCTTCATTTCACTGCTCAACTGTTTCTTACTCGGGCTAATTGCTCCTCTGACTTATTTCTTGTAATCAGGCAGGTGAAGTTGCTCTTTCATGTCTGTTCTCTGAGCTGACTGTTAATCTCCTTCCCTCACTGCTGTTCCCTTCCTTCCCAGACACCTCTCTTACCTTAAAATCTTACCTGTCTCTCAAGTTAAGCAGTTGTGAAGGACTCTAATGGTGTTTCCTGTGAAGGATGAGAGATTCGTAGAAGAATTCTGGGTTGCAGTGCAGCAGCAGAAGACAGCGTTTCATATAAACACTTTGTAGACCAACTGCTAACTTGGTTTAGTTCTGCTGTGTTCTTCTATTTTGCATTTTTAACAGCATTCTGCCTCGGCTGTGGAGTGTTGTTGAAACAGTGACCAGTATTTAAAGTTCATTATTGTAGTAATTTTTTTCCTTCAGTGGTAAAGGTCATTGGGATTCTTTTAAGCTTTTCATATACCTGAAATTCAAAAAGCAGTATAATTCCTGATGTTAAACTGAGGTGGTGGTCTCACAGACAAAATGTCTGTTGTCGTGGTTTAATTAGTAGAGAAGTCTTCAGTGGTGGTGTTTTGGGCCATTTCTTTAGGGCACTGATGAGCACTACTGTCTCACACAGACTTTTTTACACAGCTTTGTTTCCTGCGTTACTTCCCGGTTCATGTACCGTAGGAGCATATTTGCCTTAGACCGTGGAGGCTGTAGAAGCTCTGCACTGTTCACTGTGTGCTCTAGACATCTCTCCAAGGCAGCATTTCTTTCCAAAAAGAAATCAAAAACTGCTGCATTACTGTGGTAACTAAAGAAGTTTAGAGGAATCCTGTAGGATGATGCCCTTAGTGTATGGTGGAGTGGTCACTCAGGTGTTAGATTATTGGGCTGGATCACTGCTAGGCCCAGCAAGTTAAAAAAAATCCTGCGTGTTGGATAATGTCCAGGCAAGTCAATGTATTCTGTCTCTGTTGCTTCTCTCTCCCTGAGCCAGTTGCCTCTAGAACATTTGGATCAAATCCAGATCTGGAGACTGACTGTGAGAGTGAGTCTGGTGCTCTGGATCTTGTCCAGGAACGGGGAAGGACTCTCTGTGTGCATTGAGCCTGTTTTCTCTCAGAGCCAGTGCCTAATGCTCTGGACGGATTCCAGGCATGGGCAAGCTGCAGTTGTACAGAAGCCAGAGACAGCAACACAGCCTTGACACTCCTTCAGCGAGGGCTCGCGGTTGCACAGTAGTGAATACCGCAAAGGTCAGCTGCCTGAACTCTCTAGGAACCTCCTCCTTTCCTCCATAGCTGTAGCTCCACGGCTTGCCCGTCTGTTCTTCATACGTACTCGCCTGGCTTCCTTCGCTCGTAGCCCGGCACCTCTGTACGCGGGGGTGTTAGCAGCCAAGAGGTAGGCTCGCTGGGATGTAAGCTAATTGGTGTGCTGATAGTCAGAGCAGCACTGACTTCTGTGTCACACTTGGTTAGGGTTCCTGGAGTTTAGTTGCCAGCTGTGAATGAGCAGGGCTGTTACTGGTTCCCCGGCACACTTCTTAATGCCGTTAACCGCTTTCCGTATGCGTCGCTACTGGTGGGAGCTTTTTTCCCTTTCCCAAGCTCACTAGCTGGTGGAGGAGGGATTTACCCAAGTAAGTAACCTTACTAAATAAAGCAGTTGCTTCTGGCCTCACTTGTGTTGTGAGAGAAGGGAAGGAAGGAGTCTGTGATTTCAGACTTTGCTTTCTCGCTGTGCGGATTAAGAACGAGAACCATAGCTTAGATAAATGAGGTTTTAATTCTCTGTTAAAAGTTTCACTGTTGAACTGAGCTGCCACCAGCTTAGCAGGCTCCTGAAATTCATTTTCTTGCCTCGGAATTACTGCACAGCAAGACAGAGCAGGCCAAGCCCTTGGGTGATTCACATTTGTCTGGAAAGGCATCGCGGGTTTGGTCCTGTGGAGTGTCACTGCCACCGTAATGTAGCAGTCAGAACAAAAACTGGAAGGTCGTACCCGTTCCCCAGTTAGTTTGACTGCAGCTGGTGAGATTCAGCCAGTTCCCAAATTTGACTCCTCTGATTTTGATACCAGTTTCACTGTCTGCTGCACAGTCATTGCAAACTCCTGTCGGATGGCAGCTCGGTGACCTGTATGAAAACACTTGGGTCCAGTCCCTGAGAGGCAGCATGGCATCCCAGAACCTGTCATCGCGTTCGAATGGGCTCGGCCTCTCTGTTTCCAGTTCTCATAGTCAAGATGCGGAACAAACGTGAGGCGAAGGAGCTCCCTTACGGCTGCTGAAGGTTGCTGTTCTGAAGGGACGCCATGCCGCTGTCGTGGCACAGACCGTCCTGTCATCCTGGACCTCCTCCATAGCTGGGCCTATTTAATTTTCCGCTGGTTTGTAAACTAATGCTTGTTACCACATGGATTTGCCTTTACAAACTACTCGTTGTGCTTCCGTGTGTTTTCAGTTCACAAAACTAAAGAGCTCTTGGTGTCACCGCTGCGGTAGGCTGCTGAGAGGGTTTTTCCGAAGCCGGGGGGGGTGTGTTGGCAGACAGGGAAGGAACCTTTCCAACACTACTGTTTCCCTTTGTTTTGCAGGTTAGGCTGTTGAGATAAAAAAGTGGTGGACATTCGTGACTGAATGGAATCTCTCCCACTGTGCAGCCATGCCCCCTCTCGACGTGCCTGCCAATGCCAGCACTTCCTTCATAAATTCTACATCACACTCAAGAACTGATGACATCACAGAATCTGACCAAGGAGTCTGAACCAGCTGTTTCCATGGACACAATCTCCATAGTGACAGTGGGAAGGGGAGGGGGAAAAAAGGAAACAGGTGGGGGGAATTAAAGAGGGAGGGATAAATATATATATATATAAAGATCTATTTTTTAGTCGCGAAAGACTTTGTTTTAAATGAAAGGTGCGCTATATCCCTTTTGATGCTTTTGATTAAAATTCACAAAACCCCATGTAAATTAAAAGAGAAGACTGTAGCTAAAGTGAAGGTTAAATCCCAAAGTAAAAACTAAATCCCAAATCAAAGTGAGGCTCACAGGGCCCAACATTTTGTGGGAAAGACCAGCAGAAGTGGGAGTGCTCCACAGAGGACGTGTCTCCCTCCTTGCTTTCTTTCTTACAAATCTAAGGAAGTTCAATTCTAAAAGGCAAATCAAATACCTTGTTTGTAGGGTGTGAGAGGAAGGCTTGGATGGCTGCACACGATGCGTGTACGGGGTAGGGAGGGTATCGCTTGTGAGACGCACTGTACATCCATAGTGGGAGCTTGAGAAACATCTGAAGAGCCGTAGGTCGTGAGACTCATGAAGTAGGAGGTAGCTGCTGCTGCTTGGATCCCGTACACGTTGTTCACGTGGGAACATCCACACTGTGCAGGGGAAGGAGTGTCTGTACTTCGTGACCGCAGAATGCACCGCCAGATCGTTCCGAGGAGCTGCCTTCAGTTTTGAAGGCAGATGAGAGGGAGACACAGTTCACCTGCCAGACTGGGGAACTGGAAGGGAGGTCTGACTGTTGGTGGAGTCCGTGTAGCTTCCAAGTCATCAGGAAATTACACTTAGCCCCTTTTTTTATGTTCTGTTTTGCTTTTCCGAAGGAAGGAAGCGGGAACACCAGTGTGACAGCCTACCCCATGTGGTTCTTGGAGGTGGGGTTTGGGTTTGGTTTTATTTGTACATTACGTAATTTTAAAAAAATTGGGTTTAAGAAACAACAAAACCAACAAAATCTTAATTTTTTCCTTGTTAAGGCCTTAAGAAAGGGGTTAGTGCATCTTTCAGGGGTCACTCTGCCATGGGAATAAAATAGCTGTTTCACAAACAGTTTTATATAAAAAAGCTTAAAAAAACCAAAAAAATGAATAAACTTCATTTTAACCTTGTCTCCTTTTGTTTTGTGCGAACTCGATTTGTTTAAAAGGACAGAGAGACAGTACTATCTGCTGCTTTTTGGTTGCTTTGCCTTCATCGGTTCTGCCTTCAGTGATGACCACCTGAACTGGCCCAGCAAGAGGAAAACCACAAAAGCTTTTAAAAACTAAAGCCTAGGATTTGTTTGATGTTCAGAGATAACAAGCAATGACTGGATGAATATTCTGTTTGCGTGAGTTGGTGGTATTTCACCAGGTCACTGCCTTCTTTCGCTCCTAGGATGACGACACGTCCTAGTGATATCAGACAGCGTGGTGTTTACTGGGAACTCACTCGAGATAGGGATCGAACCAGCATGACTTGGAGAAAGGAAAAAGGGGTTGACATTGTGGGGAGGGAAGAACTATTTTAAAAAGTTATGTACTGGATGCTTGCTCAACTACTCGCATTTCTGAGTATTCAGCACATAAGAAATAAAATCTATGATAGCTCATATTAAGATATCTATTTTAACTCTATTTTTAAAAGATCGATTTACAGATTTGGGAGATAATTTGGCAGTTATTTATTTCTAGAAGCTGCTACTCTCACTTATAAGTATTTGGAAAGAAAGGGCAGTCATCTGCTGCTGACTCCTTTCCCAGTAGCAGCTACTGAAGTTAGTTTGTCCTTCTACATTAAGAAATAGACCTGTTGTGATAAATGTCACTAATGTGTCCTGAATTGGTGCTGAAAATATTTAACTGCTGGTGTAGTCAGAAAAATCATTTTTAGCATAGTTAATGTGATTGAGTAAATGACTTCTTTTCAACTGAATAAAAACTGGTTTTTTTTTTTCCTAGTGTCTGTTCTGTTCTACTGGTTCTGGGAAAAAAAAGAGTTAACTGTTAATGCCCTTGATTTCTGGTGGTGAAGAATCAGCTTTGTAGTGCTACAGCAGAAGAGGACCCTGTGGATGAGTTTGACACTTCTGGCTCTTCAGGGTGGTGTCACACAGTGGAGGGGAGGTTTTTGTGTAGCTGGGGAGGGGAGTCTTAGAAGTGTTCCTTGTGGGTACTCATAGCAGTTGTGGTGGAGATGCAGTGGCTTCTTGTGGTTCATGGATGCAGAGTAGTGGGAGTCCTGTAGAGCAAATAAACGGGTGGTACCACACTTGATTTCGGGATAAATATTTCTCCGTGGAGAGTGTTTAAAACCCTTCAAATTGGCTGCCACTTATCCTCTCATCTGTGCTGCTGTTGGAGGTAAGGATCTCAGCTTTCTACTCGAGATCTGGCAAGGTGGTCATCTTTGTTGTTCAGGGTTTTACAGAAAGCAGAAGCTGCCATCGTTCTCTAAAGCCAAGCCAGGAGGAATCTACAACAGCGTGTAATGGCTTCTTGGCAAAATCTGGAAACAGTGCAGAGCATCGGTTGGAATTTAAAATGTCTCTTTGCTCAGAAGATCTGAAGCACCTGAGTGGATTTTGAAAGCCACTGTACAAAGCTTTTACAAGCTCCATCCTGCAAAAGTAGGTAACAGCTTGATAACATGGATACCCTCAATTTGAGAGAAAGAAAATGTTTGGAAATCTTGGCTCACTCACTTGGAGATTTCTGGAGCAGAAATGACCTGCAGCAGAGCAGTAAAATGGGTGGCCTGCCAGCCACTTGGGAATTACCTGTTTGGATGTGGAATACACCGAAGACAGTTTGGATAAGGCAGCTTGTTCTCAGGGTGGTTCTTCACAGTATGACTCCGTCAGGATCTCTGAGAGGAAAGAGAGACTGATTTGCTGGGAAATGTATGTGGTGGTTTAGCAGCATTTCCAAGCGTGGTTGCTGTTTAAAAAGGAAGCTCCAACTGCTGACCAGAACAAAGGAGAAGACAGCATTTCTCCGTGAAGGAAAGGACACGCGCTAGATTCAACATACAAAGGGTGCCTATCAGTATGAGCTGGCTGGTGTTCAGCTGGAGCCACAGGCAAAGGAACTCCTTGCAGGAACTGATGGAGGCCCTGGGTGACGTACAGCAAACATACGTTGATGCCAGCACCTGCTGAATGATCTGTTCATCATGGATTTTTGTTGCATGTAAAATCTACACTTGGGAATCCAAGGCACAGACTACTGTGGAGTTTACAATTGGACCATGAAGCACAGGAGAGGTTCAGCTGCTACCACAGGAGGTGACCAGCCTCACTAGTCTGCTTATCACATAGGTTTCAGTCGGGTTGTTTCTGGGGTGGTGATGTTCCTTTTCAATCAGCTTAAAACAAGGTAAAAGGATGATGTGTAACAGTAGCAAAATAAAGGGTTCAAGACGGAGCAGCTTCCAAACCCTGTTGCAAGTCTAGTTGGTGGAGTCCAGCAAGTGCTGCGCTAAAGAAAAGCCCTTCTGGTGGGGTGTGCAGCAAGTGGTTTGTCGAGACGTGGGCAGTGACAGCACTGGTATTCTAAACGTTTAATGTGCAGTGTGAACTGTAGTTTACATGAGACTGAGGAAAGATAATCACAGATTTCTAGAAGCAGTTAGGTTGGAAGAGACCTACAGGATCATCAAGTCAGCCATCAACACCACCCTGCCCACTAAATCGGATTCCCTAGTGCCACATCTTTTGTTTTCTGAACCTCCAGGGATGGTGACTCCTCCACCTCCCTGGCAACCTCTTCCAATACCTGACTTAGTACCGTAATGCCTTTCATGAAACTGGTGCAGTTAGCAAACGTTTTGGGGCTGAAGTAGCTAGAAACTTCCTGAGTCACAGTGCCAAGTAACTGTTAGTCTGTCAGGAATCACTGGTGCAGTTCTAAGTGCAGTGGTTGACTGGGACATGGTGGAAATACTTGCTAGAGGAATATAGAATTAGTTTGTCTGACCTAGTCCCTGGCTTATCAGAATGACTGGAAGAAGCAGTCTGCTATCTAAAAATAACAGAAAATGGAGACGTTTGGAGGTGGAACAGGATATCTGGATAGCTGAGGATGGAATAAAGCCATCGCTGGTCTCCATTTTTTGTGTGTGTGATTAAAAGTTGTGTGAGAGAGAACGGAAGTAGTGTGGGTAATCCAGGTTCTGTTACAGATCTAGAGAATACAGAGCAGCAGCAAATACTTTGTGGCTGGATTTCCTGTAAGAAGGTGAAAGCACAGTTACAGTCTTAATTTGGGGTTAGAAGGCTCTTGTGAAACAGGACGAGATTCTTCTTAGGCCGCGGCACACATCTAACAGCATTTGCTTTCCGTGGTGTTTGTTTTGGGGTTGCTTTTTTGTACAGCTACTGAAGTATGTTGTAATCAGATAATTTAGTCAATAAAGATAGAGGTCAGAAGTATTTATTAGAAAATCATGTGAGACCAGTAGCTCTTCGGTGCTTCTTGTACGTCATTGCTGCCTGCTGAGGGTTTGGCTGATGTTCATTGCTGAAAAATCACCAGCACCCAGATATTCTGCACTGTCAGCTCCCAGAATGACCTGTGCTCCTCAGCTAGGAGTTGTTATGTAAAGGTGTAAAGAACTACATTTTCCTTACAGCAGGAAGGTCAGAGTAGTGGTTGCTGTTGTTGTCTCCGTAAGTGTCTGGTTTCTTTTGGTCTGTCTGTACTTTTGATCAGATCCACAGGGCTTGTTCTGTCACCTGTCTGAAACATGAACACGATGTTTATGGAGTGTTTTATGGGATTGAGTTTCTTCACTGGGACCCGTAGCCTGGTTAGAGCCTCTGCAGAATGAGGCCTGAATTAGAGGGGGGGCACTGCCTGTTTGCTGGCCTCTGTCATGGGCTGTATTGAGAGCCAAGATTGCATCCCTTTCCTCTTCATTGACTAGAGGTTTCTTGTAGTTTATTGCTAACTCAGATTTAGTGCCACGGTTTCAGGGTTTTGGCCTTACCTGGATAGTTTTAGAAGTGCTGATGTTTGGCATCCCTAGGAAGACTTTCCTCTAGTTCAAATAATTCTGAAAAAAATAAACACTATTCTTAGCTCCTAGCAAACCTCCCGCGAAGGAAATCTTCGCCTCTAGCTGGGGATTGGGATTGGGATTCACACTGACTGCCTGGTCAGTGCTCTTCTGCCTGGTGAAACCTGTGTGCGTGTACTACTGAGCATGAGTGTACCCAGATCATCTGCACACGCCTGCTTTACAGCTGGTGGCTTCTGAGTTGCCACTAGATGCGCTAACAACCAGAGGGGAGGGCACGGTGAGTTTGGATGCTGGCTTTGAGGTAAATTGTGATGATGACTCTGAGCTTTTTGAAAGTATTTCTCTTCAGTGCCACCTCTGTTTAGTGGGTAGCGGCAGAACGGCGGAGAAATCTTCAGGGAGGGAGCCGGGAGGCGAGGCCTCTGCGTTTACACTGTGTGGTGCAAAGAGAAGTCTGCATGAGCTGAAGCCAGTTTATCAAAGACGTGTCACCACAGCTAGCGGTTGGGAAGAGTCTGTAGGTTTGGTAGCGCTTGCATGAGGAAAGCACAATTAAACTTCCACCTGGTTTACCACCCCTGAGCTGAGTAAATGATTAGGGGGCACAGCAGTGTCCACTGGTTCTTGTGCACTTTTTAATCAGCTGGTGTCAGAGAACCTTACGAGTGAGATAGATCTTACAGTTCCCAGTTGTAGTGAAAAGAAATGCAGAACAGCAGGCAGATTACTGCTCAGTGTCATTTGATAAAATTGGGAATTGGCCAGTGGGAACGGATCTCAAAGAGTGGAGAAAGGACCTTCCATATAAGAATAACAAAGACCGATTTAATGCGCTACTTCTGGATTTTGTGATACTTCTGCTGCTTTGGGAAATGAGGAGGTGACTGTTTGGAATGGATGCTGCAGCCTGTTCAGCTGGTGTCCTGCTCCAACTGGAACTTCTGAGGAGGAATTCTTACCTGTGTGTGTGATAGATTGCAAAACTAAATGACTGTTTGGAAATCAAACCAAAGAGCTGCAGTCTGCAAAGAAAATAAACAAAGCTTGCGAAACGCCGCTGATGAAGACATTTCCAGTAGAGGCCATAGGGAATGGACCGATTTTGCAAACTAAGCAGATTTCTAGGGTTGTGTTCAGTTCTGCTCCAAGTGTGAAATGTTCTTGGCTTCACAAGACGGGAAGATGTGCCAGGAGAAGAACAAGTTTCCAGAGCCATCAGATGGAAGTGGGTATTTGCAGTCTTAAAGAGAGCATTGATGGCTACAGCATAATGGCCTACTTCAGCCACACAACTCGTCGGTACTAAAAATAACAGCGGCGTGTTGCTGCAGGAACACAAAACACTTGGAAAAGATGCTGCTACAGCAAAAAGGTGAGTGCTCCTCCTGACAGTGTGAAAGAAAAATGTAGAAAACGTCGAGCTTGTGGTTTGTTGCTTCAGAAGAGGAAAATAAGCTGCATCATTTGGACTGCACAGAATTGTTGCAGTCTAGAAGATTTAACAAATTAGAAGTGGAAATCACAGAATCATTAAGGACTGGAAGGGACCTCAAAAGATCATCTAGTCCAATCCCCCTGCCACAGCAGGATCAACTAGACCAAGTCATAATAAACTAAATAACTCAAAGTATTCCAGATCCCTGATAATCGGCAACAGTGACTAGACTGGCAGTAACTGGGACAAATTCCACTTCAGACTCTGGCCCTTAATCCATTCAATGGCCAGTGCTTGATGACAGAGTCACACCTGATCTGAGGGTGAGCAGTGCAGCTCTGTGGTCCAAAGTTCCTCTCAAAAGTAAGAAGAAGTGAGAAAACCTTTTACAAATGGCCTAACTGTGTGACTTCACACCGCCGTGGAGGAATAACAGGTCAGTAGAATTCCCAGGAGGTTTGTTCTCCAGCATCCTGTTAAGGATTGCTTGGGCATGAGAGGAGGAAACCTGAGGCCAATGGAAAGGCACCTGAAGGACTGGAGTCCTTGCTGATGGAGGTGGCTGTTCCTGCTGACCTTTTCTCTGTGAAGTTGCAAATAAGCGTGTTGGAAGAAAAGTGGGTACCCCTGTGCCATGTGTTAGACCACACAGCAACAGGCCCTGAAAGCAACTTTTTAATACAGAACAATTTCTTTTGCATCCAAATGGTTGGTCTGGATAGAGGAGATGGCTTTAATAGGAAGTGTTGGCCAGGTCACCTGGGTTGGTTGGTCCCTCTTTAGGGGCGTGCGTATTTTATCTTGGGTTTCTACCTTCAGTCTATAGCAAGCTATGGCAAACTGTGGAACACAAAGGCTGATGTGCATAGTCCAGGGCTTCATCTGAGCTAGTGAAAAGAGCTGCTTGAAATAGGGAGGCACCAGAAGTCTGTGCAACCTGTATTTACCCTTTCTGCAGAGAGGAAGATTCTCCCCCACCTATTTTTAGCATTTATTTGAGTAGCTGATGAAAAACCTAGACAGCACCTTGCAGTCTGCAGTCAGGTGTTCAGTGAAGGGACTGGGGGCACTTTCCTTTCTTGTCCTTTGCAGCACAAATAAAGGGCCCTTCCAAGGCCATGTGAGCAACCTTTCATCTGTCCACTTGCAGCAGCCCTTTGACCTTCCTTTTTTGTTTGCCTCCTCCCCTCTCACCAAGCAGTTTGGTGAAGACTCTAGTTCCATCCTCTTACAAATGCAGCAGATGATGTTGGTGTGACGAGTTAGGGCAATGTGGCTTTGTGGATGCCTGAAAATACTTAGCAGTGTTTTTAATCCTGAAGTTCAGCTCACCTGCAGGCCTGTGCTGCGGCTGTCCAGAGCAGCTCAGGCAGCTGCAGCAGAAGCAGGTGCTTATTCTGGACCTTCCTCCTGCAGAGAACTGCACCACAGCCCTCTGTAGCCAGCAGTAAAGGGGAGGGTGGACTGCAATGCAGCCTTTGAAAAGAGTGACTAAAGCCTCACTTCTGATTGAAACGACTTTCTAATTGAAACTCCCTGCTTGCTTTTCTCCTGCTTCCAGCAAAAGTGGTGTTTGGATTGGTACCCTGGAGACCGGAGATCTTCAGCCTGACTTCAGTCGAGCTAGCTTGGCTCGAGGAAAGCAGGACCAAACCCCCAGGCTGTGCACTCCACAAAGCGTGTCAAGGAGCAGCAGCAGCAGCTTTCAGTTGCTGTCAGCACAGGCTCTCAGGTTGGAGAACCATCTTAACCTGGTGTAGAAACCACAGGTCCCAGCTCACCTCTCCTACGAGGTGCAAAACTCTGGCCTATTCCAGAGCTGTGCTGGCGATACCAGCTGTGCTGCTGCCTTAAGGTTCCAGAATTTATACTTCAACAAAATCCATGTAGAAGCAAAACTGTGGGACAGGGTGTGAGGAGCTAAGGACTGACAATAAGCAGTTGGTAGCAGTCTGAGGATGGCACAAAGTGATTCCCTGCCCTCGCTGAGCCCTGCAGCTGCTCCACTGCCTCTCGTGGGAAAATAGAGAGCAGGTTCAGCGAAGCTCTTTGGCTGCACTACAGTTCTGAAGGCTGGTGAGAAACCCACACTTTGTAAGCTGCAGGCGGGCTGAGTTGGAGCAGAAGAGGCAGATTAAAGCTTCTCAGAGGAGATTCTTACCGCTCCCACTTCTGACAGGGGTGGGCACAGAGGCTGATGGCAGCACTGCTGTCTGTCTGCTGTCCCACAGCTCAGGGTTTGGTGATTGTTTTCTTCAGCTTGCAGAAATGAGTCAGAGATGTGAATGAGTTTTTACGCATTGCATTTGCACTCTTGATTTTGGTGGCAGATTTAATTGTTCGTTCACTTCTGTCATCTGCAGCCTTTCCATCCCCAGTGCACTCCCAGGTGAAAACACCTTTGCCATGTGACCCTGAGTGGGCACCACTGGCCTGAGGGTCTGAAGATGTTCTCCCAGAGCAACCAGCCAGGAGAAGACAGGGGCAGCTCTCACTGTCTGTAAGGAGTTTCTCACCCTCACGCCAGGAACTGCAGAAGACAGCTTGTCTGAGTTGGCAGCTGTTCCCCCCCCCGGCACTGTGAGCAGCAAGGTCTGCTTGCGTGGGTACTTTTGGACTCTGTTTCCACAGGTGCACTCACTTGGTTGGATCCATCTGCCACTTCGCTATCAAATTTATGGGACTGGTGCAGGAAAACAGATAATGTTAGAAACAGCGTTGAACTCTCCTGCTGTTAGTCATTAGGTCAAAACACTCTGAAGGCAGGTGGAAAAGCTCTGGACTTTGGAACAGACAAGAGTGTAATGTAAGTAAGGATTTGTCCTGGGCCTTTTCTTCTTTCTGGATATGAACCAGTATGTCATATCCTGGAGTAAAACAAATCACTAGGGAGCTGCAGAAAGGCCTTAACTCACAGGCATAGCACCCATACTCACTCCGTAGAAGGACTAATGTTGGTCATCTCCTTATGTGGTATGGCTTTCCCAGTTTCCACATTTTTGGGGGTTTTAAGCAGCTCAACACTTTTTAAAGTGTTACAACCACAAAACCCTTCCTTTTTCCTGCTAAGCCCTATGCATTGCTGGTGCTCGGTAGCATCTCCCTCTGAGCCGTGAGTGTGAGGCCATGGCCACCCAGCTGTCCCCAAGGGCCCTGGGAAAACAACAGGTTTAGGAAGCTGCTGTTTCCCTGCAGATGGGGAGGTTGTTTATGTCACAGAGCTCTGTGTTTTGCTGTCAGCAGGAGAGGACAGGGATCAGCCCACTGGAGACTCGCTGTCTCTCATGTTCTTTCCTGCTTGTGACCCAGCAGGACAGAGCCTCAGACATCCAGTCAGTCTTTTGGACGGATCAAAAAGCACAGGGGAAATAATTCCTATTTCAGTTTTCCTTGCAGCCGCCACCGCTGGTCCTTCCTCCTTCCCATGAAAGATGGGAATGGTGGTTATGGAAGTGTAGGTAGTTTCGATGATGCAGTTTTTGTTAACACAAAACCCCACTGACACAGTTGTAGAAAACAGACAAACAAACACAGAAACACAAGCTGAATATATTCAGTTGCTGAGAGAATGTCGCAGCTACTGTTGACAGAACTAACCTGCCGATCGTTTACGATGGAGTACCAAAGGTGACTGAGTAGCTGAACACTCCCTGGTGGGATTTTGCCTGCATTTGCATCATCTGTCATTTCAGTTTTGCTCCACATGTTTCTGGGAGCATGGTTGTGCCAACAGTTCAGACCAAAGCAGTTATTTGTGGGTTTCCTATTAATAAAATACATAAAATACTCACTCTAGTTTCCAGTGCACATTTGGTTTTCTGAAGCAAGCGAGTGGGAAGAGTGGCTGGAGAGCTGCCTGGCAGAAAAGGATCTGGGGGTATTGGTTACAGCCAGCTGAACAGGAGCCAGCTGTGTTTTCAGGTGGCCAAGAAGGCCAACGGCATCCTAGCCTGGATCAGGAATGGTGTAACCAGCAGGAGTAAGGAGGTGACAGTGCCCCTGGACTCTGCACTCATGAGACTGCACCTTGAGTTCTGGGTCCAGTTTTGGCCACCACAGTATAAGAAGGACATTGAGGTGCCCAGAGAAGGGCAAATGAGGCTGGTCTGGAAAATAGGGCCCCTGAAGAGCAGCTGAAGGAACTGGGGTTACTTAGTCTAAAGAGGAGGCTGAGAGGAGACCTTATTGTTCTCTACAGCTACCTAAAAGGAGGTTGTAGCGAGGCTGGTGCTGGTCTCTTCTCCCAAATTACTAATGATGGGATGAGAGGAAATGGCCTCAAGTTGTGCCAGAGGAGGTTTAGATTGGATCTTAGGAAGAAATTCTGTCCTGAGAGAGTGGCTGGGCACTGGAACAGGCTGCCCAGGGAGGTGGTGGAGTCACTATCGCTGGAGGTGTTTAAAAAAGTAGTAGATCTAGCACTTGAGGCCATGGTCTAGGGGTTAGGGAGATAACTGGGATGAAGGTTGGACGTGATGATCCTGGAGCTCCTTTCCAGCCCTGATGATTCTAAGCATAAACTATCAATAAGAGCATCGCACAGAAAGCAAACATAAACAACTCATTTCACTGCCATGGTAACACACAACAATCTTCTGTTTCCAGCACGCTGATGAAAAATTTCTAGATGCTGATTTGCACTCAAGCCATTGTTTATAGCGACAGAAAATTGCGGATAATGCCATGAAAAATTGCTAATGAGCTCTTGACACCGTGTTACTCATGAAAACAGCAAAATAATAAACTCTAACAACAAGCACAGTGCACTCTCAAAAATGATTAGCAGAGGTTTTAAATCACCTAAATTGCATGCCTGAGTATTTTCGTTTTAAGTGAATTAATAATCATTTGCGTAGAAAATGCTGGGACGAATGCACGTTTTATTTGGTTTTGCTGTTAAAGTTATTTATAGTTTCCTAATGAAATTGCTAAGTTCTTCAGCTCATCATCTTCTGCTGCCTTAATGGACTGCTGAGCAAAGGGCAGGATTCAGACCATGAGCTGCTTGACAGAATAATCGTCAATTTGTGTCCAGTGAGCAGCCATCGCATTTTCTTCCGCAGCTGAGCCAGTACAAGTGCTTTTCTTCTCCAGACTGTGCTCTCTTTTTGTTTCCTTCCCTTCTCTCCCTGGGTTCTCTATCACTCACTATTTTTTCCTCTGCCTTATCATTAATTTCTGCCCCACAGGTGGCTGGAAGTAGGATAGGACCGCTGAGATTCATAGAATCATTCGGGGTTGGAAGGGACCTTGAAAGATCATCTAGTCCTTTCTCCTTGCCACAGCGGGATCACCTAGACCAAGTCACACAGGAACATATCCAGGTGGGTCTTAAATGACTCCAGAGAAGGAGACTCCACAACACCCTCAGCAGCCCCTTCCAATGCTCCGTCACCCTCACTGTGAAGAAGTTCCTTCTGATATTCACCAGATGACACTGAGAAGAGCCTGGCTCCATCCTCCTGACACCCACCCCTCATGTATTTATAGACATTAATGAGGTCACCCCTCAGTCTCCTCCAAGCTGAAAAGATCCAGCTCCCTCAGGCTCTCCTCATGAGGGAGTTATCCTACTTCCTTCATCATCTTCGTTGCTCTACGCTGGACACCCACCAGCAGTTCTGGGTCCTTCTTGAACTGAGGGGCTCAGAACTGGACACAATACTCCAGATGTGGTCTCACTAGTGCAGAGTAGAGGGGGAGAAGAACCTCTCTTGATCTGCTAACCACCCCTCTTCTGATCCACCCTAGGATGCCCTTGGACCTTTGGCCACAAGAGGACATTGCTGGTTCATGGTCATCCTGCTATTCACCAGGACCCCCAGATCCCTCTCTCCTGAACTACTCTCCAACAGGTCAGTCCCCAGCCTATACTAGTACCTGGGGTTGTTCTTGCCCAGATGCAAGACTCTACACTTAGCCTTGTTATAGTTCATTAAACGTCTCTCTGCCCAGCTCTCCAGCCTGTCCAGGTCCCGCTGAATGGCAGCACAGTCTGCTGGGGTGTTGGTGACACCAGCCAGCTCTGTGTCACCAGCAAACTTGCTGACAGTGCACCCTAATCCCTGATCCAACTCATTAATGAATAGATTGAACAGGACTGGTCCCAATAGTGACCCCTGGGGCACTCCACTAGACACAGGCCTCCAACCAGACTCTGTCCCATTGACCACCACTCTCTGGCTTCTCTCCTGCAGCCAGTTCACCATCCACCTCACTACCCGATCATCCAATCCACACTGCCTCAGTTTGGCTGTGAGGATGCTGTGGGAGACTGTGTCAAATGCCTTAATCAAGTCAAGATTGTTTGGATTTGTGCTTGTTGTTCCTGAGCAAAGCCAGAAGTGTCTTCTGGTTTTAGCAGATTGCCAGGAGAAGACTTGGATTTTAGTGGCTGGAGTAGGATCCATCAGCAGCCTGCTGTCAGCCCACTGCAGGGATGGAAAACTCTCCATCTGAAACCCTGTGAAGGAAGGAGCAGCTTTCCTTGTGTTGCTTTTATTGTGGCAGTGGGAAAGACATCCCCGGTGCTGGCCCTTCTGTGCAGCTCCCATGTGCCCAACCCTGCCTGTGAGGCAGAGGTGCAGCTGCACAGCACTGCGTGCTTGTACATGGTGCTGCGTGAGGTTCATAAATAGCCACAGCCCGCATCCAAGTTCACGCAAACGCACCGAGCCTGCGTTCATTGTCCTTGAGACCTGAGAAAAACAGCGGCGGTTCTTCTGCCTGCAGCTTTGTTGCTTGTGCGCTCCTGGCACTGGCCGGCTGAGCCCACAAAAGTCATGGGCTAGGTTTGCTCAGGTATTTACTTGGTGCTTAAAGAGATGGTCTAGTGGTGAACTTGGTAGAGCAGGGTTGTTGTTTGGACTTGATGATCTTGAAGGTCTTTTCCATTCTGAATGATTCTATGATTTTATTTCTTTCATAGTTTAGTCTTAGTTAAACTCCTGGGGAACAGATCCTTACTGTTGGCCCTTTGTAGAGACCAAGACAACAAGAACCCAAGCCAGGAGCCAGGTGCTGCTCCTCTGTTTCTGTAGGATCTGCTGGGTCTACCAGGTCTCGCTTAAGGCAAACACACACAAAGACCGTGTCTGAGAGGCTAATGTCTACACACCTTATCGTGCAGTGACAGGTCAGCTACCTCAAGCCTCTTTGTACAAAACAGCTGTGCAACTGTGGCAGCACGAGGGGAGAAAAGGGATCCTGAGCTGAGTGTGCACAGTGTTGAAAATGGCTGCAACACTTGACTGAGGCAGGAGCTAGCAGCGTGCACTGAAATAACCACTGTGGCATCACTGTTAGCACCTGCTTAAATGGGCAAAGCAGGTAACTCACCATGTTACCAGAACAAGAATGCTGGAGCAATTGTAGCCACCTAGCTGGGAGGAAGGTGATGTGATTAGAGATAGTCACTTCTACCTTTACTGACTCTACAGAAGTTAACAGCAAGTATATTTCAGAAGTAATGCCTCTCTTAATCTCTTTCTTCTTGAGATGTGCTTAGCACATGCAGCTCTGAATGTTTTTCTGGGAAGCCAGGGATGTTCAGGAGCCATCAGAAACAGGCTAATTAATGAGCTTAGGAGGAAAAGGGAAGGAATTACCACAGAAACCTGAAATCTGAGTTACCTACTAGGATACAGCATCGGCCAAGGTTGTTCTGCCTGCTCCCAAGAGATATAAGCACAGGAGAAAAAGGCAATTATCCTTTTAGCTAAATTCAGTTCCCTTTTTATTCAGATTCATAAATAAATTAATTGAGACTCTAGCTCTGAAAAACCAGCATCCCCAACTATCCTATCAACACACAGCAGCAAAATGTTCCCTGTGAAACGCTCTCTTTGCCAGAAGAAAAAGATAATAGTTGGACTTTTCCTGCAACAGGAGCGAGTCTGCAAATGAACTTTTTATCTTTTTTAATGCCTATTCTGATATCTCAGGCAACCTGCCTCTTTGTTTTGTAATAATTATGGTACTTTGCCCCCAGATCTGCAGATGCTTTATCACAGCTGGGTAAACAGTGCCACTAAATAGATTTTACACACGAGGAAACTGTGCTAGCAGCTAGCTGCCTGCTTGCCTCTAACTCGTATTGTAAATCAATGGCAGAGACAAACCCCAAGATACTTCTGTCTGTTTGACTTCCAAACCCCAAATTTAATCACCTCATTATTTTCAGAGGTGTCTCACTGATCTCACACTTCAGGAAAGGGGGATGAGTTGCCCCATGTGGATTTAAACATGCCTGATGGAGAAAAACCCCACCAAACCCAACAGGGTTTTAGCCAGTACCTCTGTCCAAAATCCCACCAGGATGCTCTTGTTAGAGCAAAGAAAAAAACCCTGGTTTTAGTACTAAGCCAAAAATGAGATGCAAAGCAATATATTCACAGCTCTCAAGAAGCTTAAAGACCAAGAAACAAAAACCAGCAGCTGAGACAAATCAACAGCCTATGGTATCGGGGGCGTAAGCCATATTTTTCTGACAGTTTCACAGAGGAGTGTGAGTCAAGGCAACTGCTGCCAGTCATTTTCTGAACAGGCAAGCGTATTGCCAGAGCTTGGTCACATCACAGAGGTTTGATGGTACCTTTATAAGACATCTTAGACCAGTGCTGCCACCATGGCCCATGTGAAACTCTGCTTGGATTGGTTGCTTCTGTGCTGGGGTTAGAAATTGTGCAGAGAGCTCCCTTTGGCTAACTCCAGTTGAAGATGCGGTGGGAATATTTTAACCTGAGGGATTAAGGGCTACAGGAGAATCTGGACTTGAAGTCAGCAACTAAAACTAAGACAGCTTGTTCTGATTTCTGCTTTAACCCCTGTTAATGTGATGAGGATAGTGGGATAGGGCCTGTAGCTACCGTGGTCCTGTCATTCACCCAACTGGTGAAACCCTTATGGGCAGCATTGCATATAAATGCAGGCTCAGTTTTATCTCAAACTCTGAAATATCAAGTCAAGATAAAGTCATTCTGCTCTTATAATTTCAGTTTTTCAGTTCATGTCCAAGGCTTCTCTGGGGGGTAACTTCACCTCAGTAGCTGCTTTACTCATGTGGATGCTGATACCTGCAGTGACTACCCAGCTCACTCTGCCAGGCTGCTCACAGAGGCCCCTGGAGCCTGGCTCCTTAACGTGTTACAGCACCAGCACAAAGTTGTTCTCTGGGATGAAAGATGGAGCCAAGACCCACCTAACTTTCAAGTTCAAGGTCAGAGTTTTTGCACTTTATGACCAAGAGGTCTGCATGAGGATAAGGATGGGATGAGATGGAATAGGAGAAAGAAGCAAAGTCTGACTAATAGTCACTTTGTTGACAAATGAGCTGCTGTGATTTATATAGGAAAAAGGGTAGGAAGCCACAGGGAATTTAAGGAAGAAAAGCCTGAAGAACAGATTTCTTTGCAACGTGGGAAGGCTGGCAGTAAGTCATAGTAACAGTAACTATGAAAGACTTGGCTATTTCAGTTCTGCTGACTGCTTTATTACAAACAAGCTGTTAGCACAGTCCATCTTAAGGCTGTGGAAGCATTTCCAATATACAAAACCCTGTCTGAAGGCCAAGAAAGTAACAATGAACCTGCTGAAACTAAAATTTCCTGAATTGGTGTTGTGCCTTAGGCTAAAATTGTTTGGCTATGTTCAGCCAGAAGTTTTTTAATCTCTTCCTAATGGCTGACATAATTCTTAGAAATCCATTGTTTATCTGACCTTCTCCTGACCTGTTAAAAATTTCTGGCGATATTTCCCTTTCTCAGTTTAATGCTTTGAAGCATTACGAGCAGAATTTGGCAGGAGGCAGCTTTCTGTTAGGAAGACACGTTGCACCAGCTCTCTAAAACTGTGCTCAAATTTGGCCACGTTACAAGCACTTGAAAACCCAGTTTGCCTGCGCTTGATAGAGTTCTCAGCTTTTCAGCTAAAATTCCCCAGAGATGTCTGAACAGAGCAGGTGGTGGTTACTGCCGGCTGCTGGAGGCTGGCAACAAGGAATGACAAGTGCAAAGCTGGTCTTCTTCACACTCCCCTTACTCCCTTCCAGTACTGAAACACTCAGGACGACAGGTCATCCAAGTGAAGGCAAGACAGGCAAAAGATAGATGGAAGGCTGAAAAAAGGAGGTGGAGGAAGGACTAAAAAAGTCTGTGACTGGGTGGGTGTTGTGGTTTAAATGCAGCACCATGCAACTGCTCACACAGAAAAGGCTTGAGGTTCAAGACAAAGGATGAGGAGGGCTCACTCCTCAGTTGTGGCAAGTGCAAAAGATCCTGGACTTGGGGAAAACAAAATCAGTTTAATTTAAGCAATAAACCCTATGACCAATTTGCCAATGGGAACACACCTTCTCCCCACCCTTCCGTTTTTCCTGGCCCAGCTCCGCTACCGCCTTCCTCCCTAGCGATGTAGAAGAAAACAAAGGTAGTGGCCAGACCTAGTCTGCTTTGTAGCTTCTTCCTCCTCAGGGAGAAAACCCCTCTCAGTCCTCCCCTGTGGCAATGTGGCATGCCCCAAACAGGACATAGTCATCACAGAAGGATTTAGGTTGGAAGTGACCTTAAAGATCATCTAGTTCCAGTCCCCCTGCCCACTAGACCTGGCTGCCCAAAGCCCCATCCAACAAAGCTCTGAGCACTTCCATGGAGGAGGCATGAACTTCCCCAAGTGATTAACTGCTCCCATGCACATCTCCATCAGCTTCACAGCTTCTTTCAGGATCTAACCCCTGCTTAAGTGTGCTCTCCTCCACAGGCTGCAAACACTCTTCACCAACAATGATCTCTGAGGAGCTCATCTTTGCCTTTCCTTCTGCCTCTGGGCGACCACATGGCTGTATCTCTCTTCTTCCTACTCCTCCCCTCAAACAAAAGACAGCTCCCAAACAAAAATCCAAAAGCAATCTGAAGTTGGTGAACCAGTTTCCCCTCTTAAATATGTTTATTCACAGAGGCTCAGCCTTAGCCTGAGGTGAGTCAGAGCTGGGAGGAGCTTTCACAAAGCTTCTCATGGGGGGCCATACCAGCAGCTCCTTCTGCTACCAAAATCCCACCAGACACAAACCCCACACAGTGAGACACCATGTTTTCTGGACTCAGAAGACACTACTGAAGAGGAAAGGTTTTTGGGGTCTTCACAACCCTGAGCTCTGCTGTAGCCTGGGAGAGGGACAACCAGGGAATAAGAGCAACAGGCTTCACGCTGACCATTTGTGCTGTTTCAATAAGTTTATCTCTTGTGGAACTGAACATTGCTGAACTTTGGATCCATCTAATGGTGTTAGGCAGAAAGACCATTTCTTTGATCGTTGAAAGACTTTCACCACACTTCTGTGGAGTGAGTGAGTGAGTACCTGATGCTGAGTAATTGCTGAAACAGCAATTTTTATAGACAGGCACTAATCTGTGACCAGGGGTCAAACTTCTGATCTTGCAGAAATATCTGCAGAAGCTGCTTGCAGCCTCAGCTGTTTGTCAGCTTCTAGGCTTTTCCTATAACATACTAACACTTAGAAAGTCATTGGGACTTATGTTTCCCTCTCCTCCACTGGTTACACTGCAGAGGGATGCTCTGAACGCACACAGTCACTGATGCCCACTGTGGAAGCACCCAACTGAAACACCCTTATGGGCAGGATGTGAAGAGCAGGTAGCAAGATAGGCTTTGAAGCCAAATACTATAATTAAAAGAGGATTAGCAAATGATCACCTATCCTGTGCACTGAATAAAGGAAAGGTCCTTCAGAAAGGAAAAATGGCAAAGATGGCAGTTGAAGATGAACTTACAGAACACACAGACAAAAAGGCTCAATTAAAACCACGCAGGCAACTCTTGCTTACTTTTGGATGCTTCGTTTTGCAGTATTAATAAGCTTTTATTTGAAGCTGCCATTCAGTTTGTATCGTGGGTTCTCCAGTCAAAGAACAGTGATGTCTGCAGGCAGGTTCTGTTTGCTTGTCTCTTAATCACCTGTGCACAGCCAGACACACAGCCCGTGCAGCAGGGCTGCAGCTGGCTAAAATTAATATGTATACATCCTGCTCTAGCAGGGACATTGGACTAGATGATCTCAGGAGGTCCCTTCCAACCCCTGCCGTTGTGGGATTCTGGGATTTGCAGGTTGATTTTTTTTCTCCCCTGACTTTCAAGCCATTTTCAAATGGCTCAAACTATTCCTTTATCAAAAAGAAATGCAAATGAATGTTTTTCATGCTTCAAAGGATAATTATCCTTTTCTCTTCTGCTCTCTCAGAAAGACAGTTGTTGTCTATTGTTTCTTTGCTTGCCTTGAGAACAGTTTTCAATTACTGGAGCTCAGCACATTGCAGGAATGGCTGTCCATGCTGCTAGCCAGAAGGGGAGCAGCTCTGTAGTTCACAGCTTGCAGGGTTAGAAGATCATTCACCCAGAGACCTTCTGGAAAGGTGTAAATTGTGGGGGGGTTGTGCTTTTTTTTCTTAAGCTGGTGGATTCCTCAGGTTGAAGCTTTGTTTCCTTATGCCAAGATCAAGCCACAAGAAGTGCAGCTGGATTGTTACTCTTCCAGGGTAATGGTCATTATAAAGAATTTGACTTCTCAAATTCCAATCAACCATCCTCTTTACAGCCCAGAGGTGAGTGATGGGAGTCCAACAGCCATCGGCTGTGCCCAAGATGACCACAAAGGAAGAATCCAGTCAGGTATTTTTCAGCTGAAGTTTGTAAACGTGGAGCTCAAAATAAATGGAAATGGGAATGGTACCAGTGTGATGATTAGGAAATGCTCACTGATTTTAAAGATCAGTGTGAGAGGAACCCCTTGGTTAACTTTCATCATTCAGTGATCTGCCTAATCCAGTCCACAGAGCACAGGACTGTTGCAGATCTGTCTCCTAAGACCTCACATTAGAGTTGTTCAAACTGTGGTGGTGTCATTTCCTGATCGATCAGAGAAATAAAAGGGTTTGTGGATTCACTGGGGCCAAAATAAGGATGCTTCCACACAAAAATCAAGCTTACTAAAATTAATATAAGATGCACTGAAAAACTGGAAAAAAAAGAGAAGAAGAGAGAAGATAGATAAGAATATCAGATCACCACCACAGTCTCCAGCAAACAACCTGGGATGACCTGTGTGTAGGAGCTGCTCCTCCCTTGACTTGCATAAACAAGAAGGTGACTCAGATTTAAATAAATTCTTTCAAATGAATCCCATGAGGTTGCTTATTTGTGAACTGTGATCCCAGCTGTGGAGAAGGCACCCAAAACCTTGGACCTCACACAGCCCTGCTGGAGCTACCACCCAAGACAGTAACAAAGAAGAACGTCGGAGCCCTCTCACCTCTGGAGTTGTGGAATGAGGTGGAAGAGGAGGGATAATCACATCACCACTCCCCCAAGGCTGAGCTGACCAGAGGGAGGAGTGTAGAGTTCAGTTCAAGTAACACATTCATTAACTGACAACTGCGAAAGGAGGGGAGCTGGGAGACGGGGAAAGAGAGTGTTGGGAAGAGGAGAAAGCAAGAGGGCAGCTGCGCAGTGAAGGGGAGAGAAAACAGAATATAAAAGAGAGAAGGGAGAAGAGAAAATCAGAGACCTTGAATCAAAAAAGGAAGACTAAGAAGTAGACAGGCAACAAAATGTCTTTGCTGCTGTGGCTGGGATCCCAGCTGTCATTCTGCTGGAGCAACATCTCTGTACTGGGAATTTTTCTTACAGTCTTTTCTTTACTTTTCGACTTCATGAAGCGCAGGAAGAAATGGAACCATTACCCACCGGGACCAGTGTCACTGCCGTTCATTGGAACCATGCTGAGCATTGATTTTCACAACCCCCAACTCTCCTTCAAGCAGGTGAGTGCTGGCCCCCTCGCACAACCGTGGGCCCAAGAAGGGGTAGGAATATCCTTACACAATGTACCTTTGCACAGAGCCGATGGGCAGTGGACTCTCCAAAGTCCAGGGCAAAGCTCCTGCCTAAGGACACTGACCTGGCCCCTTCAGATCAACAGATGATTACATTCCAACACTTACCAGCATTCACCTCTTGATCTCTGTGTGAGCTCCTCAGTGGCAGATGCCAACAATGATGGTGGTATTTACTCTGATGTAGAATAGGCTACCAGCTTAACATGTGGTCAGGTGCAGGGCAAGGGAACAGGGTAGAATCTGGGGAAGGAAAAGAACCTCTCTGTGTGCTGGGGATGTGGCTGCAGCAATGACAGACTTCCCTGTGTGTTACGTAAGCACAATTTGCCCCAGCAGCAGCACCCAGAATCTTGGTAGTGTCCCTATCAGAGCCACGGCTTAGCTTTACTGAAAAGAAAATCACAGCACAGCTTTCAGCAGATAAACTACGGGGGGGGGGGGGTTGGGCTTCAGCTTGCAAACTGTAAAGGCCTTTTCTCAAGGACAGCACTGTTCAGCTGTCTGTCCAAAATGTGCCACACAGAATACTACACATAGCATTTGTATTGTTTGCTTGCTTATAGTCCAAAAGACTACCATTTCCAAATCCCATCACAGCGTTAGAGTCACACTAACCACAATACTGACCAGTAACCACTTTACATTATCTATTTCGAGTGGCAGGGAAGTGATGATTCCCTTTCAGTGAAGTGCTAATTCCACATTTCGAATATGAAAGTGTCTCTTCCCATCCTGTTTCTGAGAACTGGGCTCCAAGTAGATTTTTAGGAACAAATGCTGATTAAAAAAAATTACATAGCACCCTTTCATCAATATTTCCTTGTAGCAGAAGAGGACTAATTCAAACCTTGCCTTTCAGACCAACTAAATTACAAGTATTAGGAAATAATGTGCTGCTGATCACGCAGCCTTCGAAAAGCTCCAAAAATGGTCACTGGCCTTGTGTTGTCAGGCAAAATCCAAAACATTGCACAATGCTCATGGCAACAGATTGGCCAGGACAGATGTATGTCATGTCTTTCCACTCACAGAGCATTAATTGCTGCTTCAGCTGCTGTTTGGCACCACTCTAAGCTGCTGCATTGCAAAGGAAAAGGTCAAAGAGTAGCTGAAGGTCTCCTAATAAAAAACACCTCAAAATTAAAGGCCCTAAGGAAGGATATGGTAATATTTTTGACATGCAGCTCACTTCCAGGAATATGCTTTTTTATCTTGGCAGCTTCAAAAGAAGTATGGAAATGTCTTCAGCCTCCAGAATTGCTGGACCAACGTTGTAGTACTGAACGGGTATAAAACAGTGAAGGAAGCCCTGGTCCACAAATCAGAGGACTTTGCTGACCGGCCACGCTTCCCAATGTATGAGCACATAGGCTACAGTGATAAATCTGAAGGCAAGTCCTTTGGAAATGGAGATTCCCCACTGGCATTAGCACTAGGAGGACTGGGTAGATGGTGGGTAGATGGAAGGTTTTATCAGTACAGTGCCACCTTCTAAGTCTCTTGGGTCAATCTCGTATGCCTGCCATACTTTGGTGGTGATGAAGTCAGACTTGATGAAAAGGAGGCTCCCCGTCGTGGCTGTAGCCCAGCTCCAGGTGCTAGCCACACACCTTTTTGGCAGTGTTCAGACGCAGTCAGTGGTAAATTTTCTGAAAGCACTGGAGCTAGTAGCTGCCAACAGATGGTGATTAGTGCTTATGCTCACACACTTTGTGCATGTTGTTGTCATCACAAGATAACTTTGCCTGATATATGATTCTATAATTTATTCCTCATCCATAATCCAGGGCTTGCTGTAGCAAGGTATGGGCACATCTGGAAGGAGCAAAGGAAATTCATGCTCACTACCATGAGGAACTTTGGAATGGGAAAGAAATCCTTGGAGGATCGACTGACAGAGGAAGCAGGATTTCTGTGCTCTGCAATCCGTTCTGAAGAAGGTTTGTCACCTCCAGAAGGACAGGGGAATCATAAAAAAAGGCAACTGCACATGATACAGTGCTGCACAGAGAAGTAATCGTCCAGCCACTCTCTTCCTTAGCAAATGCTGTGTTTCTAGTCTATGTGCATTAGTGACCCTGCTCTATCTTGAAGCCATGTCTACTCTACACAGTAAATTATCCCACTTGAAACAGAAATCCAGTAGGAAATGAAAAGAAATAACAAGTTAGAATACCTTTATTGGCAGAGTTGGGTAACTATTACCTTTAATGAAGTTTAGTGGTGCTGGGACCAGTCCTGTTCAATCTATTCATTAATGACTTGGATGAGGGATTA